>CM076847.1:66935520-67155661 GCA_039519185.1 Astragalus membranaceus | reverse complement strand
TACAAATAATAATGGGTTAACTCTTTCTCTAATGGGCTATTTACTTATGCTTCTGGCCCATATCTTCTAATCAACCTACTCTCCCCAAAAAAAGGGGGGTTGGATAATAAGTACATAAATATGTCCAAAGATTTGAGTTTCTGAAAAAATATATCATATATCATATATGGAGAAAAAAGAGGTTGCTTATAAAAAGAGGTTTGTGCCCAAAAAAAAAAAGAAAAGGAAAAGAGGTTTGTGCCCAAAAAAAAAAAGAAAAGGAAAAAAAGGTCGGTCGTATTTTGAAAGAACTTGAGGAGGAAGATAAGACGCAGTGGTTGTCGGAGCAAGGAATTTCGTTTGAGAAACTGTGGTGGTGGTCATGAGGGGATCAACGTAAATGAGGAAGAGATGGGGGGTTTTGGATGGAGGAGGTGAAGGAAGGGGTGTATGTATGTTGGGGTATAGGTAGGTGTTCTGTGCACTAAAAGTCTCGTATTGCTTGGGTATCAAGGTCAATAGTAATTTATAAACATCCATATCTTTAACCCACTGAGACGCCTTTTAACAAAGGACAAAACCGTGGCGGCTCTCATGCAAGCCAAAGCGGACAATACGGGACTCGAGGTCGGAAATAGTAGGATAAGGGTATTTTTGGTAATAAAAAAACACTAGGTTGGGGGGCGTTTGCATTGAATTCGGGAGAATGAGATAGTGAACCGGATACACTCCTTTGTGTTGATCTGCGTGAGGGGGGTGGTACGTACACACACTTTGATGCTTAAGTCAGCAGAAGGAAAATGTGACAGACATGATTAAATGTGTACCTGACATATTGATGGGACAACGTATTTATAGGGAAACATGCCACTAACGTGGTAAAATTCTATTGGCGGAGCTCACAATGGCGAAGAGACGCCTGAGCCGTATGATGGAGAGGACAAATATTGACCATCCAATCTTTATGGATTATGGGCCTAATTCATTCTGATTGGATCGAGTTCTTGAGTGTAGTCCGGTCAAAAACATAGATAATATATAAATTAATTTGCTCATGTTATTATCAAATGTAAGCAAAATCAGATGCACGCAAGTTCAGATAAACAATAAACTGGCCTTTATGGCTTAAACCAAGCGTCCTTAGTTCTTACAAGCTTTCAGAGACCGAACAAAACTCTATCACATATTCACATATCTCTCTTTCTCATCACTCAAGAGCGCTTAGATGAGATAGTTTGAGTCACTTCCAGCTTAACAAATGTCCTAGGTTAGAGGATACCCGGTTTATACCAATATCTGTCTCTATCATCATCGATCACGATGTAACATTCTGATCACAGACTCAACAAAACCCTCTTTTGTTTCCCCTTTTCATTTCTGAAACACTCATATTGGGAATGCGATCAAGATGGCGAGAGTACCTCTGGGAAGCTATTCTATTTGTCGATGTCGTTGGTGGATGGTTGTGAAGCTCTCCCCTCTAATAATCCCAAAGCTCTTCATCTTCAAGTTCTAAGTATTCTTCTACTATACAAAAGAACTAAATTTGATTTTCCTTATCAACCTTTTTAATATATTTTTGGATTTTTTTGGCAATTATTTTTTCTATTAAACAAAAATAATTTCTCCGTTAAAGTCGCTGCTATACAAAGGAGGGATATGCATTTTCTCAATTTTGTGTTAAGTCTCTATAATATTTTATTTACTAATTTATTGTAACTATAATTAATTGATTAGGTTTATACTATATCAGTTAGATTGATGCAGTGTGTTTTAGATTAACTTAACTTTTTTGTTTGGATTAACATTTAGTATCTTTTATTTCATGTTGGGAATCGGAGCAATGTGGCATATTTGTTTATGGAATTATTGTGACATATTGTGTTACGAAGTATATCATTCACTTAATCTTGGAATCTGATTAAATATTGTGTTACGTTATAGCAGCACTGGTGTTGGTGCTTCAGAAGAAGTTCATCAGATCAGGATTTGCTAAAGAAGAAAATGTAGATACAAAACTCATGTATTTTTATTCTATTTATTTTTGTGAGAGTGGTGGGATTCTCATTCTCCCATGTGAACGAAGCTCTTCTATGTCTCGTGTGTCTCGTGGGTTGGTTCAGTTTGGAGTGGAATTTACCCCACTTCGGAACATGTATTTTTTAACCAAAAATATGCATTTCCTTATTTTTCATATCGATAGAGAAAAAGCCTCTTATGTAGATAAGTTAGCAAATTTTGACATTATTAGTCATTTTTTCACTTGGTAGGACTTATCACCAAGTTTTGTTTCGGATGATTTTGGCGTTAACAAGTTAGATATGTCATTTTACAAATTTCGATGATGTTTCTTTTTCTTGTCAGGATATTTGTTTAGTCTCCTCTTGATTTCTCTTTTCTACTCCTTCTATGCTTTTAGTCTCTTATAAATTTTAATAGCGCTTAGAAAGGGTTATTAAGAGGCCCAGAAAAACACTATTAAAGTCATGAGGGACTAAACGTATCGACGGAGGAAAATATAGACACTAAAAATGAGGTGACATTTTTATAGGGAATAAAAACAAGATTCTCAAATTTTATAGGAACCAAAAACATATTTAACCCCTTAAAAGTTATGTTTATCATTATGACATTCTTTAGCAAAAGGTTACATGTAATTAATTGTACAAAATTATTTACTGACTTTATTGTCTATTTACATTGTTAATCCTTTAAGTTTTTAGTTTCTCTTTCCATGTACGAATTTCTTTCCTTAATCATGTATTATTCTCTTTTATTTTTTTATTGTATCATATTATACATATGTAAACGTGTTTTGAAAAACAACCAATAAATGTAAATATAAATTGATTTTTTTCCAAAATAAATTGATTTTTTGAAGCGGTGAAAATAATAAAAAAATTGGGCTATTGCCTTGGACCAAGTGAGAGCCATAAGTAAAAAATAGAGTTAAATATGTTTTTGGTCCTTATAAAATTCACAATTTCGTTTTTAGTCTCTACAAAAAGTTTCATCGACTTTTAGTCCCTACCATATTTTTGGTTAGCAGTTTTACTCCCTATAAGATCAAAATAAATTGAGGTATTATTGGAAATGTAACAAAGTTTTCAGATGCACTATGTGTGTTATGATAGAGGTATTTGCAAAAACTAAGCTCAAAATTCGATTTCTAGGTCCATATTCCTTTATTTTGTTTCTTGAGTTTTTGGTACTTAAAACTTTCATGTTTAATTAATTTTTAACATATATGCAAAACATCATTCAACAATTTGAAGGATATACATGAGCTGACATTTTAAAGGGACTAAAATTACTCACGAAAGCATTGTGGGGACTAAAAATCAGTTAAAAATTTTATAAGGACAAAAAATGGAATTGAGAAATTTTATAGGGATTAAAAACGTGTTTAACCCTAAAAAGAGCGAGACTTGGAAGGAGAATACTTAAGCTACGTAGTTTTGGGGTAGAAAATGTTTGTTTGTTGATATTTTGTAAGTCATAATCTATTTGTCATTTTGTTGGGTGTAGTTTCTAAACCAAAGTACATCTCACTCAGTAACTACTAATATTTTAGATTTTAATTTTATAAAGAAAAATGTCTGTGATGACTAAATCAAAAGTGAATCTGATGTAACCATAGATTTTGTGATTTGGGTAGTGTAGTGATCGAATCAAAAGTGGGTTCAGCATGGTTACTTCTAACATCTATTTAAATAGATTGAGTGAATATTTTGGGTTAAGAAAAAAAGTTGTTTTTAAAAAGATAAAGAGTGAACTAAACATTTGGCCTAAGTGGAGACCATAAAAACATTTGAGGTGGTAGTATTTTTTTGATTAGGCTTAATTACAGTTTTGGTCCCCCTATTTTCACCAATTCACGATTTTGGTCCCCCAAGTTTTGTTTCCACGAATTTAGTCTCCCTATTTTCCCAATTTGTAAAATCATAGTCTCCCACTAATTTGGTCAAAATTAATGCTGACTTGTAACTCATTTATCCTACGTGGTGTGACACGTAGGCATGCCTAGTTGGCATTTAAATTCAAATTTATTACTTTTATTTTAACATTTGTAGCCTAATCAGGAAGACGACGAATGTAGAGAAGAGAGCAATGGCGAAAACCTAAATCCAGAACACAAATCGAAGCCTAATCGAACCAAACAACAGGAACGAGGAGCTGTCGAAGACGAAGGACGAAGGGAAATGGCGACGAATCTGAGCTCGAAGGAGTTAGGTGAAGGGAGGTATGTTTCTTCAACGAAGAACGAGGAGAAGAAGTATGTTGAAGAAACATATATACCTCCCTTCACCTAACTCCTTCGAGCTCAGATTCGTCGCCATTTCCCTTCGCCATTCGTCGTCTACAGCTCCTCGTTCCTGTTGTTTGGTTCGATTAGGCTTCGATTTGTGTTCTGGATTTAGGGTTTCGCCATTGCTCTCTTCTCTACATTCGTCGTCTTCTCTACATTCGCCGTCTCCCTGATTAGGCTTCGATTTGTGTTCTGGATTTTGAATAATAATAGTTATAATAATAATAAAAAACAAATGTTAAAATAAAAGTAATAAATTTGAATTTAAATGCCAACTAGGCATGCCTACGTGTCACGCCACGTAGGATAAGTGTTACAAGTCAGCATTAGTTTTGACCAAATTAGTGGGGGACTATGATTTTACAAATTGGGAAAATAGGGGGACTAAATTCGTGAAAAAAAAACTTGGGGGACCAAAATCGTGAGTTGGTGAAAATAGGGGAACCAAAACTGTAATAAGCCTTTTGATTAAATACCATTCTTTTGTTAAACTTTGGTAAAAAAAAATGGGTATAGTATTTTTTTAGGGTATTTTAATACTTATTTTGTTAAAGTTTGGCAGGATAGTTTGATACGACCCAAAATATCTACTAAATGCATTTAAACAGTGTCAACAATAACCACACTAAATTCACTTTTAGATCGGTCACTATGCAAATCACAAAATTAATGACTACATCGAATTCACAATTGGTTTAGTCATTGTAAATATTTTCTTAATAAATTAAATTAAAATCTAAAATATTAGTTATAACTACATTAGAAGTTTGTCAAAAGAAAACTATGTTAGAAGTACTTTTGGTTTATACAATATGAAAACCTATAAAACTAACAAATAAATCATTAATTAAAAAATGCCAACAAACAAATATTTTCTACCAAGAACTACGTAGAGTTTGATTCTCCATCGTAGAGCTGTCAAAATGGCCCATGCCCACAGCCCATACCACAAAGCCCCCTCCTAAACCCACCTGACTCAAGGCCCCCTCTTGTGTGGGCTATGGTCAGCCCCAACCCACATACTTAATAATTTTATGGGGCTGGGGCTGGGGCTGGGGCTTTGTGGGTCAGCCCCTTCTCTTTTAACGCGTCATAATTTTGAAAAACATATGAGTATTGCTGTCACTTGTTCCACATTCGGCGTTGCTTTAAATTGTCAAGCTAGAATAAAAAAAAAGGCCACTGCAACTTAAACGTAATTTGTTGTGCATAGTGATGGTTTTTCCCTGGTTTCTCTTTTTCTTGTTCTTTAACAATAAAAAAGGGCAAAATTATTATAGCAACTTTTATTATATGAGAAACTGTTTTTATTTTATTTTAAAATCATTTTCATATGCTTTTTTTAATCAATATTTTTATACATGCTAAAATTTGATAATGTTTTTTTTTGTGATGTAACATTTGATAATATTTTAAAATCATGACAATATACTTTAAAAATATATATTATTAGTTTTCAACATTTAATTTTCAGTTTTTTGTTAAAAAAAATTTAAGGGCCCATGGGCTGGATTGGGCTAGCCCATATGGGCCAAATTTAGGGATGTCAAAATCAGCTACCCGACCCGCACCGGGCTCAGCCCTTTTGGGTTGGGCCAAATTTAGAGGTGTCAAAATGAGCTACCCGACCTGCACCTAGCTCGGGACTTTTGGGCTGGGCCAAAATGTCCAAATTAAATTTTTTGTTACAACTTTAAATGCCAAGCCCGCTCCTACGCGGACTTTTTGGCCCATCCTACTTTATTCATAGTGCTAATTAAAAATGATAAATTTTACAATTAAATAAAATGACACACTACTTAAAAAGAAAACAGTCAAAACACAACTAACATTTTAGTTTTTAAGATTAATGAAGGACATTAGGAGGACTTGTAATTTCTATTTTTTTGCAAAAAAAATAAATAAGTTTAGGGCCCATGGGCTGGCCTAGGCCGAAGCCCACAGAGGTCCGTGGGTAATTTTTCAGTTTCATTATAAAAATAGAATATTAAGGGCTTTGGGTTGGCCCTGGCCCACTGGGGCTTTATGGGGCCTAGGCCCCTGTGGGCTTTTAAAATATGGGCTTTCGGGCCCATGGGCCTTTTGGCCCTAGGGCCATGTGGGGTTGGGGTGGGCTGGCCCACGTGGGCCAAATTGACGGCTCTACTCCATCGCACTGCGTATCTGTTAGGGCCTACTCACGTCAAGCGAAAAAATAAGTACTCTCACGCCATGTCTCCATCTTTTTTTTTAACTTATGGCCCCCACTTGGGCTAGGGAAGTAGTCCAATTTTCTTACTATTTTTACCACTTCAAAGAAATCAATTATATTAAAAAAATTAATATATATTTACATTTCTTCTCTTTATTTTTTAAAAACCACATTTTTCCTTAGTCAGAAATATCTACTCAATCCATATAAATAAATAGGCTAAATTATAGTTTTGGTCCCCCTATTTTCAAAAATTCAGACATTTGGTCCCCCTATTTTAAAACTCAGACATTTGGTCCCCCAATTTTAAAAAATCAAATACATTTAGTCCAAAGAGGGACCAAATGTCTTTGATTTTTTAAAATTGGGGGACCAAATGTCTTTGATTTTTTAAAATTAAGGGACCAAATGTCTTTGATTATTAGCCATAAAAAACTGAAAACTCCTCTTGGGACTAAATGTCTTTGATTTTTTAAAATTGGGGAACCAAATGTCTGAGTTTTAAAATAGGGGGACCAAATGTCTGAATTTTTGAAAATAAGGGGACCAAAACTATAATTTAGCCAAATAAATATTACCAGCGACCGCGCTAAATCCATTTTTAATTTGATGAATAACCAAGTCATAAAGCCAAAAAATACACCAGATACACTTTTGGTTTAATTACTACAAACATTTTCCTTAGTAAAATTTAAATAAAAAATATCACGAATGATTGCACTGATTTCGACACAATGCAACCCCCTCCCCCAAATCATGACTTGAAAAGCCAACAAATAAATATTGTCTACCCAAAAGCTACATATCCTTTCCAATTCTCCATCGAATCGGGAGATACGTAAGTGGGTAGTCCCATCCATTGCAAAAATAAATATTTTTGAGTTTTTAAAATTCATTTTTAATTCAGAATAGATGAAAAATATATATTTTAAAAGTTAAATAATTTTGTACAGTTATTATATGTAATTTTGTTCTTGTTATGGATTGGGTCAAGAGACTCACTCCAGCAAGTAGACCTGGGTCAGCCCAATAGCTTGGACCCATATCCACAATAAATCAGCCCATTCATGTCTATTATGCCTCGATGACTCAGATTCACCCGATCGATCCAACGACTCAAAGCTAGCACGAATCCCTATAAATACTGGCACACATTGCCAAAAATAGGTACATTATCATTCCTTGCTATACTACTCTACAATTCTCAATACTGACTTGAGCGTCGGAGCGGCATCGCAGGTACCCCACCCGGGATCACTTTGGCATACCACTTGGACAGCAGGAGACCTACCAACAGCAGTCACCGGACGACCGCTAGGTACCGAACATTGGCGACCACAGTGGGAGCTGTCTAGCTTTCACCTCATTGCTACCTCTCAAGAATTCTCTCCAACATTCCAATGGCACCCAGAGGCAGACTCCGGGTCCAAAGCATTGCCGAGGTGCAACCCCGGCCTGAAGACACCCCGGAAGGCGTTGTTGTCACCCTTCGGACAATACTATCCAAGTCCCGGCTCCACAGCTGACTCCGGTTCAGGACCCCGTTCATTGAGAAGATGTTGTAACTATCCATCAGCTCCCAGACCCCCCCTGAACAGTCGCACCAAAGCAACGGTGCAGCAAGAAGCTCGTCTCGATCACCAGGCGCGAGCATGGGCGCCAAGGAGCCAACATGCAAGACATTGAGGTCTCGGGCACAGGCGCCAACACATGCGCAAGGACTTGCAGCAGGCGAAACTCCTGAGTATCAGGCACGGGCGAGACTTTGAAGTCTCAAGGCAGGTGCACGGGGGGACAAAGAGGTCTTGGGTACGAGACGATGGCGAGATCCGTGAACTCAGTCACGGGCGGGACTATGAAGTCCCAAACACGAGCACCCAACGAAGCACGAGCACGGGCGAGGAATAAGCAATGGGCGAGACTTATGGGTCTTAGGTAGCCAATGAAGGGGCGAGACTTCAAGGTTTCGGGCACCTGGCGCACAACGAAGCAGCGGGCGGGATCCTTGAATCTCGGTCACGGACGGGGAAATGAGGTCACACCCACGAACACGAAATGGACCACACGGGCGGGACTAAGAGGCTTCGGTCACGAGCGTGGAACGGAGTGTAGTAGGCGAGACTTAGGGGTCTCGGACGCCAAGGTGTAGGAGCGCGGGCGAAACTTAGATGGCGCGGAACACAAAAGGAAGGAGGCGAGATCTAGTGGTCTCGGATCAGGCGCGATGGGTGAAGAGGGCGAGACTTCAATGTCTCGACCACAGGCGCGATGAAGGAGAAAGGCGAAACCTTTATGCCTCACCCCCAAGCGTGATGCAAGCAGTAGGCAAGGCTTTTGTGTCTCCGTTGTTCTCTTTCTCTCACTCTTTGGATCTCACCACTCTATCTCATGTGAAGTGGATTAGGTTTGCAAAGAGTAAGAAGGATGAAGACTCCCATATTGATAGTGGGTTAAGAATGATTAAAAAGACTCGCTTCCTAAAGTCAGAGTCAAAAAACACAAATTACCAAGCGGTGAGAAAACTCAACATAGTCTGCCAGGACCAGCAGGCCGGCAGGGGAACCTCAACAACGGCTTTGAGCCAAGGCCATTGTTGTGCGAAAACAATATGTGCAAGTATACATAGTCGCAACAAGTAATATAGTGAAAAAGTAAGAGATCGTACCCACAGGGATTGACGTTAATTTTAGAGTTTAATTAGAATGCAAATTAATGAAAGAGCAAATTAATGGAATAGAAATTCAAATTAAAAGATAGTTGGAATGTCTTTCACTAAGTAAATCCTTTAAAACAATTTAATGTAGTGTTTGACGCTATAGCACTGAGTGCTGTAGCAAATGATGTGTGCCTTTCGATCACTAACGACAGTGTTTCGTTACAAAGGCTTATGTCTAAGCTCTAAATAGGTTCACCCCTGTATATTAAGCTCCCTCAGTATTCACCCTATGAACTATGTTTTCCTATGTCTAGGTTTAAGCATGAGTTGTTCTAAGTGTCCTTAAAACAAACACGCACCCACATTAACCCATGAGTTCGATTTATAGACCATGTCTGAACCTATAAATACACTTATATTTAGTTGATTAGTTCAAAAATAAGTTTGAAAGAAGTTTCACACACGGATTAAAATGCAAACATCAAAACATTATATTAGAACTACTAAAAAGACATTACAAAGCTACAAGCATCCAACTACAAAAGGCTTAGCTCATGATGAGCATGCATCAACAAGGAAATACAAACTATGATGGAAACCATGTTCATATAACTGAAAATACAAAAGAAGGAGAATAGCATAGAAGTTACACTACTCAAACGGCTTTGCACAAATCTGTCGAGTGATGCTATAGCACTGCTTCGCAGCATTGAAGTGCATAATTTTTATTTGAGTTTTTGTGAATAAGCTTCCACGAAAATGGAGAGGAGAATGTGTCAAAAACTTCATCCAACTAAGCCAGCAAGTATGAAGTGTGTTGGAGAAGAAGACCATTTCCAAAAGATAAAGCAAGTTGCTCAAAAAGTTGATTTGACAAGCCACCAACCAAAAGTAGCCTCCATATGCAAGTGGCCAAGTGTCCCTATAAAGTCTTTTGGTTGGTGACTTCAGCAGCTAAAATGTCCCTTAAATATGGGCTAAAATGACATAAAGTCTGAGCTCCAAAATTGTGTTTTTTTGCTTTTCTCTCTCTTGCTGACGCAGGACGCAATGCTATAGCGTCTAATGTTGTAGAGTTGAACAAACACATTAAAAATAACAAGAGGGCACTACAAGTGCCAATTTATCACATATCAGTTCCTAACCCTTATTAACACTTCTTAACACATATTTACTTATTTAACAACATAATTACTTAAGAACTCACATTAATTTAAGCCTAAAGAATATAAATAACTCTTATAATAAGAGTTATCACACCCCTCAAACTTAAACCATTGCTTGTCCTCAAGTAATGACACTTGATAAAGACAACAACTGAATAAAAACAGAACAACAACTGAATATTAAGACCAAACTAGTTGCACCTTTAAATCAAACAGATTTTCAAAATTGCTTTCATTAAGCCAAACTTTCAGATTCACACCAACACACACACACACACACACCATTGATTTTCACAACATCTAGAATTATTACTGCTCAATTGTGAGTGTGTGACTACTAGGCTTAGTTTAGTTCCTAGCTAGTTTCAACATTTCTCCTAGCCTTGGAAAAGAGTGACCTTCTTTTGGTTTAGCCAAAGAATTTTTCAAAAAGGAGAGTAGGGGCTTCAAAGCACAACAAAGGCTTGATTAGGCCTTTCAGATCTTTGGCCAGTGCACTAACTATTGATTTGGTGATTTCTCAGCCCTATAGCGTTGGATGTTATAGCACAAGTGACTTGATGAACAAATGTAGCTACAATGCCCTCATTACTGAACTCCTTTATTTGCACTTTTTTTCTTTTCTTCTTATATGCATTTTTGGAACAGTTCAGCATTTATTTCGGGTAATTGCAGCTAATTACAATATACATGACCAATTGACAAAACATTTGTATACTTTGCGAGTCTATTGCACTGACCATCCTATAATCTTCATACCTAGCCTTAATATAACCGATGCACCCCCAAACTTAGCTTCAAAAGCTACTTTCAATTTTAAGTAAAAAGTTGATTAAAACTTGGTTAACTAGGACTAACTTCAGCATCATATCATCCCTAGCTAACTAAGTTCCTCCCTAAGCCTAGAGTTTTGTGTAGCAACAGCAATAAGACTAGTCATTAATCAAGTAAGGCTACACTACACATATGCACTTATTCATCATTAAAATTTGCCCCAACCAGTACAACTTCTATTACTGAAAAATTTAAAAATTGCAACTAATCATGCCTTTATATTCAAACAAAACATAACATTGAAAATTTATAAGGCCCTCCCCTCAACTTAAGACCTAGCAGTGTCCCCACTGCTCAAGCAATTCCTAATGGGAGAGACCTTTTGGACAACACAATACTGAAAATAAAAACATTTGACTCAAACAGAATTTAAAATTCTAACATAACAACGGGTTTAGTCACAAACAAACAACAAACACACACTAAACACTAAAACACACAAGAGGGAAGGGTTACTGATTGGTGAACACAACACAATTATTTTCTTGTTCATTTTCAGCTGTTGCAGCAGTGGATGCTGCAGCATCAGGTGCTATCATTTCAATAGTTGAATTTCTCTTCCAATTCAAAGCAATAACCTGCTATATCACAAATAAACGAATAAAATACATTTATTAGTTTCAAAACCATGGGCTGCCTCCCAGTAGCGCTTGGTTTAAGAGTCCTCGGTCAGACTACACCCTGTGTTAGAGTTCTGTAACTCTATGATGACTTTATCCCCACCACATGTGCTCCAGAGTAGTGCTTCACCCTTTGACCATTGACTTTCACTAGTGTAAAAATGACATTAAAAGGCACCATTTAACATTGGTTGTTTGAATAACCGAAGTTAAATGTAGACGCAGTGGCAATTTTGCAATTAAGTTGAAGAATTTATTTTTCGCAGCGACTTTTAACATCGGGTATTTAAACAACCAGTGTTAAAAGTTTTTTAGTCAAACATTTAACATCGGTTGTTTAAAGAACCGGTGTTAAAAGTGTTTGTGGACTTTTAACATCAGTTGTTTAGACAACCGATGTTAAAAATCCGTTCATTAACAAAGTTCTAACACGTCCCTCGTGTCTCAGAAACACGGTCTCTTTCCAAAACACGATGCCCTAGCTCTCACTTCTCTCCCTCCCTCTCGCCATCTCTGCACTCCCTCCCTCTCGCCATCTCTGATCTCCCTATGTCTTGCCGTCACTTCTCCCCCTCCATCTCGCTGTCACTGCTCTTCCTCCGTCTTGCGTCTCGCCATCGCAGTCGCTGAACTTTCACCCCGTCGCCATCTCTGCTCTCTTCGCGTCTCGCCATCTCAGTGTCGTCATCGTCCTTCCTACATCGCAGTCGCCGTTGCTTGATTCGCATTTCTTCAGGTACCCCTTTTTCTACTTTCTAGGGTTTTATTTGTTTCAATCAAATTTTCCAATACTTTTCTTTGAAGAACTGTTGTGGTTAAAGGGTGTTAGGGTTTGTAATGGTAACTCTTAGTTATCTCTATTTTCGATCTTCAATGGGTAGGTCATTGCGATGATGTTTTGTGTCCTGAGATGCATTCGTCGATCTCATTATTGTTCTTTCTTCAATGGACCTGTTTGTGCCCTTGCTTCTTTCTTTAAGATGGAGTGTAGTTTGCATGGCTGGTAGCATATCTTAACTTATTGATTGTTTTAAGGTCTCTTTCATCCTATGGACCATCTTTTTGCTTCCGTTCTAGGTGCAGTCTGACGGGAAGATAAAACTACTTGAAAGTTCAATCAATGATGATTTGTTGCAAATTTATAAATCATCACTTGATGAAGTTGAGGATAAACAGGTACGGAGGTACCTGTCTTTGAAGAATTGGGTGATAAACATTTTTAGAGTGCATATTATTCAGAAAGGGTGTTTAGTCGGAGATTGAGTTCTATTATGGAAACAATCAAGTCAAGAAAATCGGAGTCAGGAAAATATGAATTGATTTGTACTTATCTTCTCATAATGCAATATATGAAATTGATTGTATTTATTTTCTTGTGTTAGTGTTGCCTGCTCTGATTTATTGATCAAACAGCCTGTTTGGTGTTTAATTTACCTTTTTGTGTTTTCTGGACATTTAGCATCGGTTGTTTAATGAACCGATGCTAAATGTCATTTTTCAAGACATTTAACATCGGTTATTTAAAGAACTGATGCTAAATGTCATTTTTTAGGACATTTAGCATCGGTTGTTTAAAGAACCGATGCTAAATGTCATTTTTTAGGACATTTAGCATCGGTTGTTTAAACAATCGATGCTAAATGTCGTTTTTCAGACAACAAAAACAATGATGAAACACCATTTAGCATCGGGTTTTTAAACACTTGATGTTAAAAGTGTCATTTAGCATCGATTATTTAACCGATGCTAAATGTCTCTCTTTTAGCATCGTGGGATTTAGCATCAGCAAATAACCGAGGCTAAATGTCCAAAATAACCGATGCTAAATGTCTTTTCTGCACTAGTGTTTGAATGTTCCACCAGTGCCTTCATCAAACATATCCAGAGCAGTTGCTACAGCATTAACTTGTTCAGCAGGTGTTGGAGCAACAGATGCTACAACAAGATTTGCTTCAGCTTTTGGTTTTGACTATTGTGGTAGCTGGGTGGTTTTTGGTTGTTTGATTTCAGCAATAACTTGAGTGCATTTGGTGATTTTTGGTGGTGAGGGTGGTGGTGGGTGGGGTGCTGTTTGGGTGGTGATTGTGGGGATGGGTTTTTGTGAAGGGGGGATTGGGGTGATGGGGTTTGTTGTTGGTTGAGGGTTGCTTTAGGGTCTGACTCAGACTCAATCTCTTTAGCACTCTCTTCTTCTTCTGATCCATCTCTTCCTCCCTCGCTCTCCTTAGAGCTCTCATTGACGTCAACCTCAACTTGTAACACACCTTCTTCTACAAGCTTTTCTTTTTCAGTGTTGGCAAGAGCCTTAACCAAATGGTCACCTTGCTTGTGGGAGTGTTTTTGAATAACAGAATCAAGAGACGCCACAAAAGAACACTCCTCAGTTCCTGCATCTGGGGACTTGAGAGCATTCATCACATTAAACTTAATCTCTTGATCATTGACTCTCATAGTCAATTCTCCCTTCTGGGCAGTAGCTAAGAATGGCCTCCCAAAAATGATAGGCACCTCCTTATCTGCATCAAAATCAAGAACAACAAAATCCACAGGAAAAACAAATTTGTCAACCTTAATAAGCGCATCCTCATTATCCCCTCAGGATAGGCTATGGACCTATCTGCTAACTGAAGAATAAGAGTGGTAGGCCTGACAATACCAATACCAAGCTGTTTAAATATGGATTTGAGCATCAAGTTGATACTTGCCCCCAAATCACATAGTGCACGGCCAGAATAAGATTTACCCATAGAACATGGTATTGTGAAACTGCCAGGATCCTTCAATTTCCTTGGGATCTTGTTCTGCATGATCATGCTGCATTCTCCAGTCATTGCTACTGTCTCAAACTCTCCTAATCTCTTCCACTTGGTGAGCACTTCCTTCATAAATTTTGCATAGTTGGAAATTTGTTGAAGTGCTTCCACCAAGGGAACATTGATGTGGAGTTGTTTCAGCACATCCAAGAATTTACCAAATTGCTTGTTCTAATGAGCCTGCTTTAACCTTCATGGAAAAGGAGGAGGAGGGTATTCTGGAACAAGCTTAGGTGATGAAGCAGGTGCAGCTTCAGATGCTACAGCATCAGGTGCTATAGCATTAGAAGTATTTTTTTCTTTTTCAATTTTTTATTTTTTTATTTTTCTTTTCTACCATCACCTGTTACAGTAGATGGCCCTATCAAATCCTTCCCACTCCTCAATGAAATAGCTTTGACATGCTCCTTCCCATGGGTTTGTGAAGTTGAAGCTTCTGCAGCGGGTGGTAATGATCCACTTGGTCTTTGGTAAAGAGTTGTAGCTAGCTGTCCAACTTGATTTTCCAAATTCTTGATAGAGGCATTATGAGTTTGAATTGCAATTTTTTGTATCATTCATAAAGGCATTTGTTTTACCCATAAATGCTTTCAATAGGGTTTCCATGGAGTGATCCATTACTGGTGCAGGTGGTCTTTGAACAGGTTGAGAAGGGACTTCTGGTGGTGTGGTAGGTGCTGCGGCTACTGGTGCAGTAGCAAAATTGTTGCTCCATTTGAAATTTGGGTGAGCTTCCCAGCCAGAATTGTAGGTACTTGAGTAGGGGTTGCTATTATTGTTGTACCCTACATAGTTGACAGATATGGGATTGCTAGGACATTCTTCATACACGTGCCCTCCTCCACAATACACACAAACTAGTTGTTCTTGGAGGGGCTTGCTTAATGGCAGATGCTGTAACTTCTGGGGTGGCAGTAGTAGGTGCTGCCGTTGATGCTGTAGCACCGGGAGTGCTGAGATTTCTGAGCATGTTGGTGAGGGATGCTATTTGAGCAGATAGAAATATTACTTCACTGATTTCATGCACCCCAGCTATTTTGTTTTGAGCACTGACCCTTTCTGTGGGCCACTGGTAGTTGTTGGTTGCAGTATTCTCTATAAGCTCACAAGCTTCATTATAGGATAAATTCAATAACACCCCACCAGATGAGGCATCAAGCATGAGTCTGGTTTGTGGTTCTAGCCCATTATAAAATGTTTCCATTTGAACAATGACAGGAATTCCATGGTGAGGACACTTTTTCAGCAGTTCTTTATACCTTTCCCATGCTTCAAACAATGATTCAAATTCTTTTTGTCTAAAAGAGGTAATTTCATTTCTCATCCTAGCATTTTTAATAGGTGGAAAATATTTTATCAAACAATTTTCAGCCATTTCATTCCAAGTGTGGATAGAGTTGGGTTCCAATGAAATAAGTCAAGCCTTAGCTCTATCCTTCAAGGAATATGGAAAACGTTTGAGTCTAAAAGTATCTTCTGAAACTCCAGGTATGAGAAAATTACTACAAACCTCTAGAAATTGTTTTAAATGTAAATGTGGGTCCTCAGTAGGTGCACCACCAAATTGACCAATTGCTTGAAGCATTTGAAACATCACAGGTTTAAACTCAAAATGGTTTGTATTGAGCTCATGCCTTACTATGCTAGTTTGCATAGTTTGAGGGTTAAAAACAGCATAACCCCTCATAGGCCTATCTCTATCATTGGCCATACCTATGGTTGATAGATTGAAGAATTGCTGCCTATACCAGTCTACTGGATCACTTAGAGTACCAGAAAATCAGTGATTGGACCTTTGCCACCTCTACCAGAACCATGTTCAGACATTGTAGCAGCTCTGCTAAGTCTTCTAAAGCCTTGTTGATTTTGAATTCTGCGCAACTTCCTCAATCTCCTTTCTATCTCGGGATCCAACTGAAAATCTGGTGAATTGAACTTGGACAGATGCTATAGCACCTAAATGCTGTAACAACAAAGAACAAAACACCAGCGTAAAAACTACCACTAATTTGCTAAATAATTAAACAATAAAATTAAACAAACAATCCCCGGCAACGACAACAAGTATACACATGGATTGACGTTAATTTTAGAGTTTAATTAGTGAAAAATATGTAATATAGTGAAAAAGTAAGAGATCGTACCCACATGGATTGACGTTAATTTTAGAGTTTAATTAGAATGCAAATTAATGAAAGAGCAAAGTAAAATAACAAATTTGTGGAACCAATGTTGTCAACAACAGAATTTAAATAAGCAAATAAGGATTGCGTAGAAATTCAGATTAAAAGATAGTTGGAATGTCTTTCACTAAGTAAATCCTTTAAAACAATTCAATGTAATGTCTGACGCTATAGCACTGAGTGTTGTATCAAATGATGTGTGCCTTTCGGTCACTAACGTCAGGATTTCGTTACAAGGGCTTATGTCTAAGCTCTAAATAGTTTCACCTATGTATATTAAGCTCCCACAGTATTCACCCTATGAACTATGCTTTCCTATATCTATGTTTAAGCATGGGTTGTTCTAAGTGTCCTTAAAACAACCACTCATCCACATTAACCCTTGAGTTCGATTTATAGACCATGTCTAAACCTATAAATACACTTATATTTAGTTGATCAGCTCTAAAATAAGTTTGAAAGAAGTTTAACACAAGGATTAAAATGCAAACATCAAAACATTACATTAGAACTACTAAAAAGTCATTACAAAGCTACAAGCATCCGACTACAAAAGGCTTAGCTCATGATGAGCATCAATAAGGAAATACAAACTATGATGGAAACCATGTTCATATAACTGAAAATACAAAAGAAGAAGAATAGCATAGAAGTTACACTACTCAAACGCCTTTGCGCAAATCTGTCAAGTGATGTTATAGCACTGTTTCGCAGCATTGAAGTGCAGAATTTTTACTTTGAGTTTTTGAGAATAAGCTTCCACGAAAATGGAGAGGAGAATGTGTCAAAAAATCCCTCCAACTAAACTAGCAAGTATGAAGTGTGTTGGAGAAGAAGACCCTTTCCAAAAGATAAAGCAAGTTAATCAAAAGGTGATTTGACAAGCCACCAACCAAAAGTAGCCTCCATATGCAAGTGGACAAGTGTCCCTATAAAGTCTTTTGGTTGGTGACTTCAACAGCTAAAATGTCCCTTAAATATGGGCTGAAATGACATAAAGTCTGAGCTCCAAAATTGTGCTTTTTGCTTTACTCTCTCTTGCTGACGCAGGACACAATGCTATAGCGTCTGATGCTGTAGAATTGAACAAACACATTAAAAATAACAAGAGGGCACCACAAGTGCCAATTTATCACATATCAGTTCCTAACCCTTATTAACACTTCTTAACACATATTTACATATTTAGCAACATAATTACTTAAGAACTCACATTAATTTAAGCCTGAAGAATATAAATATCTCTTATAAATACGAGCACCCAACAAAGCACGAGCACGGGTGAGGAACAAGCAATGGGCGAGACTTATGGGTCTCAGGTAGCACTACAAGAAAATCGACGATTTCCGACGGCAATTTTCGTCGCAAATGCGGCGATTTTCGTCGGAAATTGACGTTTCCGACGAACTTTCTGACGGACAAAAAGTCGTCGCAAAATCGCTCGTCGGAAATCGTTTCCGACGGATTTTTTCGTCGCAAATGTCTCCGTCGCAAAGTCGTCGGAAACCCGTCGCAAAATTTCGTCGCAAATGTTCGTCGCAAAAATTCATTTCCGACGAAAATTTCCGTTGGAAATCCGTCGGAAATTTTAAAAAAAAAGTAAAAAAAAATTAAATCTTACAAATTTTAAATATTTAAGGTTTCTGCCCAGTCATGCCATCCTACAACAGAATCAAATATTTTCATTGGTACAAAAGAAGAACCTAGTCTATAAGTAGTCTGAGTCTCTGAGCCGTTGGGGCAGTATGTCACCATTTGCTGACCAGTAACTGATTCTAATCTCTCCCTTGCCATTTGCAGGAATGAAGTCACTACAGGATCAACCTTTGGTTTAGGCTGAATTGTGCAAACATCCTTAAGTTCTCCAACAGTAATGTTTCCAGCATTTGGCCCATGTACCCATCGAAGTATAAAATCACAATTGCACAATTCATCCCCATTTTAAAAGAATGCTCCATTACTTGCACCTATAAAAATAGACACAATTTCACTAGCAAATACACATTTGAGAGGAAAAAATTCAACAAAGAATGTAAAATTAACAAATTTATTTTCACTAGTGCTTATATCATAAGATAAGCCCAAGTAAAGGTATGAGGTTTGCATGATTTGTTGTATAAGCAGGCTCACCTATAAAATAACATCATTCAAATAAAGATTTAGAAAATAGAAGCAACATCTACTTCATTGAAAAAAAAAAAATCTAAACAGAATTAAAAGGTGGAAGAATAAAGACAGAATTTCCATAACTATCTACTCCATTCTCCCCTTATTCACTCTCTAATACATTATGAAGATTAGGGGGTGTTGCGCCCCGAAAAATCCCGGTTAAGGATTCCTCAGTTTGACAACGTGAAAATTTTTGAAGCCGCCACCAATATTTATTTTTAAAGACTAAAACATTGGAAAAAGTCTTTTGAAAAAGGCGGATGGTCTTTCGAAAACACAGAGATGTAGGTTCGGGGGTCGGTTAGGTACGGGGAAGGTATTAGCACCCCGCACCTCCTTTCTACCGAAAGGGAACCATTAACTTTGATGTGTGGCTTAGAAAAAGTCGACTTGAAATGATTTTTGTTCTACTTCCTTTCTTTTTATTTTCGTTTGAGAAACGGTTTTATTGAAAAGAAAAGTATTTTTGGTATCTTTGAGAAGCGGAACAAAACAAAGATTTTTAAAAGGGGTGCTTGACGGGTTACGACCCGCTCCTACGTACCCTCTCTGGAAGAGGGATCAAAGCTACGTAGTTCTAGGCTTTTGGTTTTGAAAATGTTTTTGTGTTTTTGAAATAAGACTCAAGTGTTCACGAATACCAAACAAGCAATGGCTTCGAGTGGCGTTCATTACTAACTCGAAAAAAAATAGTTGAAACCGGTAATCATTCAAGCAAAGGCTTCGAGTGATTACAAGTAACAACGTTTTATTATCTTTTTGAAATCGTTTTGAAAAAGGGTGAGCATCAGTGATAATTATCACTAATAGCTCGTGTTGTTTTTGAAATTTGGATTAGTTTATGTTTAGTTAAGGTGTGGGAGCTTTCATGATAGCCAAACAAGCAAAGGCTTCGAGTGACCACCACTAATAACTCCTCATCAGCGATCAAACAAGCAAAGGCTTCGAGTGATGGCTAATGATTTATTTAAGAAAAATGCCTTAGGTTTTTTTATTGAAAAAGCATTTGATTTAATTTGAAAACTAGTTCTAAGAAAAAGATGATTTGGAAAAGGATTTTGGAAAAATAAGTAGAACATTTCAACCAACTCCGAGTCCATAACCAAAAGATGCGACATGAATGAATGAAATACAAACACATTCACTAATCAAGCAATTATGAACGTGCTGATCACTAACTAAGATTAAACATGCCAATACAATCAAGAGATACAGTTATTGAGGATGCAAGATGAAGTTCTCAAAGCAAATGTGTGTGTGTAGGAAGGGGGGTATTTACCCTAATGACTCTATGCTACAACTTGCATGTAGACTTACGTCTTCATTAGGAGGTCATACACATGGATGGAATGGCATACAATTGAATCAAGACATTTAAAATGCATCAACAACAAAAGAATACAATTGATCATAGGCATAAAATAGTCTAAGTTAAATGGATGAGCATGTGATCATGATGTGCTAGATTGGATAAGCATGAATGCATGTAAATGCATGAACATTTGAGAATGAATGCAAGAATGAGTATATACAAAGATGTATGAGCATACAAGAATGCATGAGCATTTGATTAATGAATGCATGGACATGTGAGGATGAATGCAAGAATGAGTATATACAAAGATGCATGAGCATACAAGAATGCATGGACATGTGAGGATGAATGCAAGAATGAGTATATACAAAGATGCATGAGCATACAAGAATGCATGGACATGTGAGGACGCATGGTTATTTAATTATGAATGGACATGTGAGAATGCAAGAAGTATAAACAAGTAAGGATGCATGAGGTACTAACAAGTGGGAGTGCAAATGAATATGCAAGAGATATGAATATATGAAAAGGCATGAAGATTAAAACAAGAGAGTATGCAACAGATACAAGCAAATGAGAATGCAAGAGAGTGAATAAGGTTTTATTTAAGTGCAAGTGTGTGAGAGTGTGTCATAAAAAGTGGTAAAAAGTATTTTTGGGTTGATTTTATAAAGTTGAAAAGTTATAAATGTAAACTAGAAAATGTTTTGGGTCTTTTTGTAATTTAAAAAAGGTAAAAAGTAAAGGTAAATTATTAATGAAATGGTAACTTACTTAAGTGGAGGTGGTGAATTATTTAAGTGAAGGTAAATGGTAAAAGTAAAAGGTAAAATGTTTTTTAGGGTTTTAAGTGAAAGGTAAAAAAAAGGTAAGAAAATGTTTTTTTACTATTTAGTAACACTTAAGTGAATGGTAAAAACTAAAAGGTAAAAAGTGAAAAAAACACAATTCACAACAATTAATTTACCAAACAAGATCAAACAACAAATTTGAGTAAGTAAATTGGTCACAAAAATGGCTTTATGGCCGAAACATACATATACACAATAAGGCTCAAATTCAACAAATTTCTTGCAACCAAATCACATCATTAGACACACACACATAAACCCTAAGATCTACACATGTATATCACACTCAAACAATCATCATTTCATCATTTATTAACATAAAAACAAGAGGGAACAAAAAGTATAAAAACCCTAATTCTACACTATCAAACCTTAGAGCATGAAGGACTACCTTAACCAATTTTATTCCATCAAAACTCAAGAAACAAGCAAGAAAACATGTTATCCAACAAGAGAGGCCCTAGGCCGAAGCAAAAAGGTAAGGAAAAATAAATTTTTATTTGGTGAAAATCGCATGAACAAAGAGCAAATCACAAGAACCACACATAATCAACACATAGTCACAAGAACAACTCATTTAGTGGGTGAGATGCCAACTCTCACCCACAACAGCCCCTAATCTACATTTAAATGATGTTATGAGATGCAAATATAAGTTGAAAAAGGATTTTGATGCAAGAAAGTGGATGAAAATGCAAAGGGTTTTAAGTTATACCTTAGTTCCAAGCTAAACAAGAGTAGAAATGAAGATCAAGAGTAACCAATCACCAACAATCTTCAAAAATCACCAACAACAACCACGTAACCTTGAAGGATCAGCCCCTTTGATGATGTAAATGTGGAATCAAAGATGAAAGGAAGAGGATATATGAATATGGAGTGAGTTTGAGGTGATTTAGTGGATGAAAGTTGAAGAAATTGAGGAGGAGAATGAGGGGGAGGTTTCGGCCAAGGGGAGAGGGGAGGAGAGGAATTGGTGTGCTAGGGTTTTTTAATGGAGAGTGAGGCTAAGAAGGTGTGTGGGCTGGTCATATGAAGGTATATATAGTGCTCACTTATCATTAAGGGCTTCTAGGTCATTTTGATTTCCATTGTGCTCTAGGATTGCATCTAAATTTTGAACCAAGGGTCAAGATCAAATGTCACATGGATTAGGGGCAATTAGAAAGCACAAAGTGAGGAGAGAGAGGGCTGAGGGGCGCAGCTTAAGGAGGTGAGTGAAGGATAAGCTCAATTACAAAATTGTATTTTTCCATGAAGCTTATTACAAGAGTGCCATTTTAATTCAAATGAAGGGTGAGGATTGCATTTAACACTTGAATGGAAGGCCATGATTTAAACACAATTTGCAATCAATAAAATAAATCAAAATTGAAGGAAAAGGGGCTGGAATTCGCAGCCAAGGAGAGAGAGTGAGTGGAATTGCAACTTGTACTATTGTACTACACTTGACCTTTCAAAATTCAAAGGGATATTCCTTATTCCCTTCTAGATAATTCTTCTAAATTCTTGCCATTTTGAGCCATATCCTATGATTCAATGATTGGGCTCTGAACTTTATGATTTCACCAATCCCAAAATTGATTTATTGACCCCACTCCAAAGGAAATGACCATTTTGCCCTTTTGTTCAAAAAACCGAATTTCATGCCAAAAATACTCCTATGATGCATAAAAAAATGCACAACTCCACTCACTTGGACTCACATAAATTCCTCAAGAGATGCATAATGGTTTTTACCGAGAAATTATTTATTTTAGTGAAATGACCAAAATGCCCTTTTGGTTCCAAAAACCCTGATTTTGCTCTAAACTTCATTTCCACTCTAACAATGATCCTGAGACCTTTTGGATGACTCTAAAACCCTATAAATGCATGCATGATGAGAAAATAAGTCTTTTTGGCGAAATTACCAAAATACCCTTTGAACGAGGAAAAACCCTAGAAACCCTAAAAATGCTCTAAAGTGCTCTAAAATGCCATGCTGTGCTTTTCTAACCCTAAAATGCATTCTGAAACTTCTAAGATGCAAGCATGATGCTCTTCCTAACCTCTAGGATGAATGCTAAGACTTGGTTTATTTATTTTTGGTTGAAAATTAGGGTTTTGCCCTAAGCCGGACAAAATTGGGGTATGACAGGGGGAAAATGGTCATGTTATGAAGGGTTAGAATTTCTAACAATTTGATAGAGAAGGTGGTGCAAGCACTTTGGTAAGCACCTTAGTAGTCTGTGTTTATGATTTTCAAGAAGGTGTTGGTTGAACAAAGACATAGGGAAATACTAGTTGCATACTTGCATTATACCTTTCAAGAAAAATTTGAATTGTTTGTCAACTTCTTATAGTGAAGTAGATGAATCAAGCACTTAAGTATTCTAAGCAAGCAAACCTGTAAACTAGAACCAGTAGCAGTTGCTAAAGGAGGGAGCTATTGCAAAAACCTGTAGCCATATAGTCCTTAGCAACCAGTTTCACCAATCATCTCATGTCAAAGCAATTAAATTGGAAGAAACTATTGAAAAATCTATTACACTTTTTTTTTTGCAATTTTAGTTGTCCCAAGTAATTGAAGCTTGAAAGGCTTCAATCTACATCAACAAGAGTGACATTTATGTGTTAGTACCTCAGTAGCAACTGAAAGATGACCATTCCTTTCATCTTGAGTTGCTCCCATGCTCTCATTACCCATGAGGTCATATTCATCACCTAAAAGAACATGCATAAATGCATCAATAGAAGTATTTCTAATAAGGAAGAGGACTAAAATGCAGGGTTTCTTTTCAGGTATAAGTTAAAACAGAGAAACAAATTAGAAATATATATATATATATATATATATATATATATATATATATATATATATATATATATTTGACAGAAGCCAACACTAGATGTACTAGTGTACTAATAATGGACCTAAAATTAATAAAGGGGAGACCAATATTTGCATACAGAAGCAAAAAAGAGAATCTACATATGCATCACGGGCATACCAACAGCTTTGCTCCAAGTCCCTTATATAATCTTTACAAAATGACCAATGAAATTTCTTGTACTCTAATATAAACTAGTTGTCCGCCACCAAATTTCAATAACAAATTCATATGCTCATTGACAAATTGTTTCCCTGTACAAGGAACAACAGATTCAAAAGTGAGCAAGCATATACAACAAATCATACAAACTGAAGTACAAAAGGGAGCTAATTGTGTCAATTTATTTTGGGGGGAGGGAGTGTTAGAATCGAGCTCCAGTTAAGAATTAATCCTGCTGAATGCTATAAGACCATCTTAACCGTGTTGCACAGATCACTAAGCAGATACAGTAATCAGCCAATCAACGCCTCAACGCCAGATACCGGGCCAGAACACTGACTAGAGTCTAGAGGGTAACAAAGCCTGGCTGATTTATCATATTAAGCCTTGTTTCTAAAATGCTGTCAAAGCAAGGCCAATCTCCCAGTCACTGAATCCACAGATGCCTTTGGCCCTGAAACAAATCCAGTAATATGTATGTATAGGAAGCGTTCAATCAGAAAGCGTCAATTTATTTGTCAAGTATGCTACACCTTAAATAACATTTAATTGTTTTGTCATGCAAAATTTATTTTGATGTTCTTGCACTTGCTTTTGTTCATTCATGAAATACCAGCAATATAAAACATGTCAAGCACAAAGAAACTAGAAGCTAACCAGGTCCAACAGCAAGAAACGTCTTTGATCCCGCCGAAACCTGAAGATGATACATACTAGTTCAGAGAATAGATATTAGCAAAAATAAAATAAGCAAGTTTCATTGAATATCATCCTAAAACTCTGGCTAAATCGTATCCATGTCAAGAAGAGCAAGAATGAGATGAAAGCCTCAGAAAGAGGGTGTGAAAAGATGAAAGCCAATCTGTCAATGCTTTGCATTTTTTATCTAAGAAGTTATTATTAGAAATTTCAGGTGGTGTTTGTTACTACGTAGAAACTCGGCGATGGAATTTTTAAGGTGGTGTCATTCTCTATTTTAAGCCAGGATTATTACCTATGTTCGTCATGCATCAGCAACAACAAATGTAGGAAGGCCAATACTCTCAGCTGTTTCCTTTAGCTTATTCCTGATTAAAAGCTAAGTTATGGATACAGGTCTCTGAACAAGAAGTGAATTTACAGGATGAATAAAATTATCTGCTTACATTTCTTGCTGGTTCCTGCAAGTCACTACAATTTTGGGCTGGCCACACTGTTCCCAGTGTCTTAAAAGAGATCTATCACTGCAATTTGCAAAAGTACTCTAACTCAATGGTGGAGTTTATTAACGACCAAGGCTAATATGATATACATAAGCATGACATTGAAGCACGGTAAAATCATTTGTGTTGAATAATCATAACTATGAATAACCACCATCTTCATGTTCAATATGAAACTTAAGAACTACATAGATAATCCTCCTATTTGCCTTTGCATCAGAGGTAATAGGAAATTATTTCCTCCGGCATATATTATCCAATTCTGCAATTTGTATCATAAAGCATTAACAAGGATTACCTCCCCACCCCCAACCAAGTTACCAAAATATTGGAGTATATAATAGTATATGAATAGTCATAACTGAAAAGGCCATCATTCAGTGATTCCAAAATTGGCTTTAAAGTTCACAACATGAAGCTATCTTTTGAATATTATGTTAAACTATTTGTTTCCTATGTTATCTGATGAAGGAGATGCACTAAAATGGACACGGATTAGAATGAAAATACCTTTGCATTAATTCGGCATACATCCCAGTGACGGCATCTGACAAAACATAAGATGAATGTAAAAGCATAAACTAATAAACAAAAAGGGATGAAAAGTGCAAATAAAGAAGTTAGTAAGTGGAAAGAGATCCTTGAATGAACCAAAGCTTTGAATCTTACGAGCACACTGAGATGCAATCTTTCCAGATTTCATCTTTAGGTCTTGCTTAACAACCAGAACCTGACACAACAAATTTACCACTGAAATCAGAAATTAAACAATTAGGGTTTTCAATTTTCCCCAAATCAGAAATTGAACATTTAGGGTTTTCAATCAAACAATCATCAAAGAAGAGAAGAAGAAATCTAACCTGAGAAGAAGAAGAACCGAAGAACAAAGCTTCTCACGTTCACTGTTTTCGTGACTGACAGAGCCAGAGAGGGAAGCAAGTGGTTATGCGGTGGTGGTGAACCGCTTCAGAGGCAGGAGGCGACAGCTGCGGCGGAGAGTCGGAGAAACGGGGCAGAGACGAAATGGAGAGGAGAGTCGTGAGGTGAAGGAGAAGGACATGTTATCGTGGTGGCCACTGGAGTCTACTGAAGGAGAACGACTGAAGGAGGATGGCAGAGGAGGGAGGAGGTCAGGGAGAGTGGAGGGTGAGGGTGAAGAGAGTGAGTGAGAGAGAAAGAGTGGAGGGAGGAGGACGGTGGAGAGTGGAGGGTGAGGGAGAAGAGAGTTAGTGAGAGAGAAAGAGTGGAGGAAGAGAGGACGCTGAATGAGGGAATAAGAGGGTTCGATGAAGGTGGGATTTTTTTTATTTGGTTTTACAGTTTGCGACGGACTTTTTGACGTTTCCGACGAAAATATCCGTCGGAAATTTGCGACGGAAAACAATTTCGTCGCAAACGTGAGTGGGAATTTTAGCGCCTCTTCTGCTGAACATTTGCGACGACTTTTTCGTCGGAATTCCGTCGGAAATTGCGACGAATAAGAGTTCGTCGGAAAGTTTCGCAGGAAACGGGGCTTATTCTTGTAGTGTAGCCAACGAACGTGCGAGACTTCAAGGTTCCGGGCATATGGCGCGCAACGAAGCAACGGGCGGGATCCTTGAATCTCGGTCACGGGCGGGGCTATGAGGCCACGCCCACGAATACGAAATGGAGCACATGGGCGGGACTAGAAGGCTTCAGTCACGAGCATGGAACGGAGTGTAGTAGGCGAGACTTAGGGGTCTCGGACGCCAAGGTGTAGGAGCGCGGGCGAAACTTAGATGGCGCGGAACACAAAAGGAAGGAGGCGAGATCTAGTGGTCTCGAATCAGGCGCGATGGGTGAAGAGGGCGAGACTTCAATGTCTCGACCACAGGCGCGATGAAGGAGAAAGGCGAAACCTTTATGCCTCACCCCCCATGCGTGATGCAAGCAGTAGGCAAGGCTTTTGTGTCTCCGTTGTGCTCTTTCTCTCACTCTTTGGATCTCACCACTCTATCTCATGTGAAGTACATTAGGTTTGCAAAGAGTAAAAAGGATGAAGACTCCCATATTGATAGTGGGTTAAGAATGATTAAAAAGACTCACTTCCTAAAGTCAGTGTCAAAAAACACAAGTTACCAAGCGGTGAGAAAACTCAACATAGCCTGCCAGGGCCAGCAGGCCGGCAGAGGCAACCTCAACAACGGCTTCGAGCCAAGGCCATCCTCCCGAGACGATGGTTTTGCGAATACATCTCTTGAGGGCATGTTCGTACGGAGTACGTTGACGTGTACCTCGAATCCTGGTAAAGGAATCAAGTGTGCCTTGGCGTGCCGAAACAAATAGGTCGGCGCCGCGATCGATTGTGTTTTTCCAGTATACAGAGGCAGGAGTCTCACGACTCTCTCCACTTAGAGACTTTAAAGGATGTCGCAACTCTTTCGGACGGGTTTGATTCGGGCCGAGACCTGGTAAACTGTGCCAAGAGTGTATTACGAGCTGGTCTTGGTGGTCACAACCCCGTTGGAACGAGTGCGATCCGGATCAAGACCCGGTAAACTGTTGCCATGGGTGAACTTCATTGTAAGCTGGCCATGGAGGTCACGACCCCAACGGGACGAGTTAAAAACGGGCCAGATCCCGGTGAACTGTCCCCGGGGTATGATGTTGGTGTTACGTTCTCAAAGTTACATGCGGCGCGATCTAAGCCCAGTGTCACTTGAAGCCGCACCAGTCAAGGTTCGAGGTTCGGTCCGATTAAAGAACGACTTTGATGATTCAATTTTCGAGTGAAAATCTCGTCTCTCTCTCTCTCTCTCCCTTGACAGCAAGATCTCGCCCCTCTCTACTTACTTTGACGATCCGCAAAGTTTGGGCGTCGTGAAACAAAGACCACCAAACATCAACACACGGACAAACGAGCGCCAGATTTGTGTCTGGGCGTTCTTGAAGACATATTCTTGGTCCTCTCCAAATTAAACCTGCAAGAAAGGGGGGCAAAACCTCAAACCCTACTTTGTGGCTATCTACTTAAAAAAAATCCTAAGTCCAAATTCTAAAACATAAGGTAACATGAGAATATTGAAAGTTTGGAGGATTAGGATGGTACCTTGACAAACGAACCTAGTTCGGCGGAAATTTGGCATTTCCGACGGATTTTTTCCGCCGGTAAATTTTCGTCGGAAAAAATAGATTTTCCGGCAGATTTTTTTAAAAAAATATCTAATTTTTTTAAAAAAAAAATCCGCCGGAAATATGCATTACAATGAAGTTATGCAGATCTTTCCGCCGGAAATATTTAAATTATTTATTTATTTTTTAAAAAATCCACAGGAAATGTACATTACAGGCAGATCTTTCCGCATGAAACTTCAGAAGGAAAAATCCGCCGGTAATGCACATTTCCGACGGAAAAAACCGCTGGTAAATCAGCCGAAACCGTTCGAAAATGCCTATAAATAAAACTTTCTCCTACACTCTTCTCATTTTCTCATTTCACTCTTTTTTTTGATAAGCAATCATATATTAACGGAGCACTAGAAGTGCTCAAAAACAATTATACATGTTTGATACAATGGTAAGCATTATTCCACCAAGAAGCAATACCGTATCCGGAATGCTTCCCCACCCCATAGATAAACCAAGTCCAAGAGGTACTTTTAATATGATTTACAATAGATTCTAAAACCGGTTCTACCCCTTTGAAAATGAAATTATTACGAGCTAACCAAATGCTCCAACAAGAAGCCAACCAAATGAGATGCCTGAGATTCTTGGATTTCTTCCCACCGAATATAAGTGCAAAAGAGTTGAGATGCCGGTCCATAGTATCTTCAAAGATAGGATCCACGCCAAGCCAAGACCCCACCTTCAGCCACACCTTCCTAGCCATCTCACATCCCACAAAAATGTGATCCACATCTTCAAAATCATTAGAACAAAATATGCAAGCCGCTTCCTCTAAATTATGAATGACATTACGATGCATCAAGGACCACCGCAAAGGGAGAGTCGAAGAAAAAATACGCCAACCGAACACCTTGATTTTTGAGGGAACCGCTGTCGGCCATAAAGAAGTAAGACAGGCCGAGAGACCTGCTGTCATGACAGCAGCAGGCCGCTGCTTCAGCAGCTGTGCATAGGCTGATTTAATTGTGAAAAAATTCTCCTGAGTCAAGATCCATTTCCAACCATCTTTTTTACCGCGAACCGGCTGGATTTCTCGCAGAATTGCTGACAGATCCGAAGCTTCCTGCAACACAATGGAATTTCCTTCTCATTCTTTTCTACACTTTCCATATCTTATCTTTCTTCTTCTTTCTCATACTCTCCAATCTCCATAAATTTCTCTACATATCTCTCTTTTATATTTCCTCTTTCTTCTTCCTTCTCATTCATTCTCACACCTTCATTCTTATTCCTTCTTACTTCTTCATTCTTATTCTCTCCTATATTTTTACTTCTCATACTCTCCTTCATTCTTATTCTCTCCAATATTATTTCTTCTCATACTCTCTTTCCTTCTTATTCATTCCTACTTCTTCATTTCCATTCCTTTATTCCTTCTCATTCTGTTCTATATTATTTTTCTCATATTCTACTTCATTTTCATTTTTCTTACTTCTTATTAAATTACATATTAAATTTTAAAATTCGAAAAAAAAATTTAAAAAAATTTATTTTTTTTTAAAAATAAAAAATCCGCCTGTAATGTGCATTTCCGGCGGATTTAAATTTTATTTTTAATTTTAAAAAAATTCCGCCGGAAATGTGCATTACTGGCGGAAAAAATCCGCCGGAAATTACCAGCGGAAATTCTGCCGGAAAAATTACCTGCGAGCGTTTTTCCGGCGGAAAAAATCGCGGGAAACGTCACTCTTCCGGCGGCGGATTTTTTCCACCTGAAAAACACGTTTTTCTTGTAGTGTAGGCGAAGTAGGCGCACGAGCGCGAGAAAAAGAAGAGAAGGGGGCGAGACCCCATAGTCTCAACCCCTAGGCGCCAAGTGGGGCACCAACACAAAGAGAAGGGGCGAGACGATGAGGTCTCAACCCCAAGGCGCCAAGTGGGGCGCCAAATGCTAGTGATGGGGCGAGACCATGAGGTCTCTACCCCAAGGCGCCAAGTGGGGCGCCAAAGCAAGGAAAAGGGTCGAGATCATGAGGTCTCAACCCCAAGGCGCCAAGTGGGGCGCCAAAGCACCAGCAAAGGGCGAGACCATGAGATCTCGGGTACATGGTGAAAAATGAAAAAATTCACCTCCTTGATTAAAGCCATAAACACAGTTACCAGGCAGTAAGAAGACGCTTCATCACAACAAACTACCAGATGCTCCCCGGGGCAATGGCACCGTCGACAGCGACAAGCCAACCCGCCGAGACGACCCAAGACAGCCTGCAGAGGCGGATTGGCCGACGGGTACGATATCAGCAAAGACTTCAAGCCAATACTATCCTCCGGAAGAATCTCGGCTTGAGGGGCAACTGTTCTGGACTGGGTCAAGAGACCCACTCCAGCAATTGGACCAGGGTCAGCCCAATAGCTTGGACCCATATCCACAATAAATCAGCCTATTCATGTCTATTATGCCTCGATGGCTCAGATTCACCCGATCGATCCAACGGCTCAGAGCTAGCACAGATCCCTATAAATACTGACACACATTGCCAAAAATAGGTACATCCTCATTCCTTGCTATAATATACAATTCTCAGTATTGACTTGAGCGTCAGAGCGGCATCACAGGTACCCCACCCGGGATCACTTTGGCATACCACTTGGACGGCAGGAGACCTACCAGCAGCAGTCACCGGACGACCGCTAGGTACAGAACAGTTCTAAAGAATGTCATAAGGATAAAGATGACTTTATTTTAAATTGTTGACGACTTTATTGTCTATCTAGATTGTTAATCCTATACGTTTTAAATTTCTCTTTCCATGTACGAATTTCTTTCCTTATTCATATATGCTTTTGTTTTAATTTTCTATTGTTGTTGCGCCCGAAAAATCCGGTTTGGGACTTTTCGTTTGACAACGTGGAAAAAGTTTGGAGCCGCCACCAATATTTTAATTTTAAGACCAAAACATTGAAAAAAGGTCTTTTAAACAAGGCGGATGGTCTTTTGAAAACTAGAGATGTAGGTTCGGGGGTCGGTTAGGTACGGGGAAGGTATTAGCACCCCGCACCTCCTTTCTACCGAAAGGGAACCATTAACTTGATGTGTGGTTTGGACAAAAGTTTGAGTTTGAAAGCGGTTTATTCTACTTCTTTTCTTTTCTTTTTTTTTTGATTTGTTTTACTGAAACAGGAGGGAAGAAGAATATTTTTGGTTATCTTTGAAAAGCGGAACAAAACAAAGATTTTTTTTAAAAGGGTGCTTGGCGGGACAGGACCCCGTTCCTACGTACCCTCACTGGAAGAGGGATCAAAGCTACGTAGTTCTCGGGTTATCTTTGAAAATCAGGACAAAACAAAGATTTTTTTAAGAGCGCGCTTGACGGGACAGGACCCCGCTCCTACGTACCCTCACTGGGAGAGGGATCAAAGCCACGTAGTTCTCGGCTTTTGGTTTTGAAAAAGGATTGAGCCTTCGCGAAGACCGAACAACAACGGTTAGAATGGTTTCGCTACTAACTCCTTTTGAAAACAACATCATCATTAACAACCTAATCGGCAACGGCGCGATTGGTGTTTAATGACGATTGGTTTATTTTTGAGAAATGAGTAAGTTTTCGAAAATGGGATAGAGCTTTTGCGAAGACCGAACAACAACGGTTAGAATGGTCTCGCTACTAACCCCTTTTGAAAACAACATCATCATTAACGACCTAATCGGCAACGGCGCGATTGGTGTTTAATGACGATCGATTTATTTTTGTTTTGAAAGTAAAAGTTTCTTTTTGTTTTTGAAATGATTTTAGGAAATGGTTTTTTAGAAAAGGAGTAGAACATTTCAAGTCAATTCTAAATCCATAACCAAATGCAAATGAATGAATAATACTCAAGCAAGCATGAACATATCATTCATTAACGAAGATTAAACATGCCATACAATCAAATGATTCAATTATTAAAGATGCAAAACAAAGTTCTCAAAGTAATTGTGTGTGTGCAAGAAGGATTGTATTTACCCTAATGGCTCTATGCTACATCATGCATGTAGACTTACGTCTCCATTAGGAGGTCATACAAGTGGATAGGAGGGCACACAATCAAGTCAAGACATTTACATGGCATCAAGAACAAGTGAATACAATTGATTGTAAACATAGAGTATTCTAAGTTAAATGATTGAGTATGTAAGCAAGGATGCATGATTAGGTAAGCATGTAAGTGCATGAGTGTACAAGGAATCACTACAACAAAACTGGCAACCGGCGGCGGTTCAAAAGGCATTCTGCGGCGGTTTTAACCGCTGCTAAATGCATCTCGCGGCGGTTCCAAAACCGCTGCAGTTTTCTCCGCCGCGAGGTAACTCTGCGGCGGTTTTAACAACCGCTGGAATAACCGCCGGGAGTAGCATTTAATAGCGGTTTGTGTGGCGGTTTGACATCTGCGGCGGTTCCAAACCGCCACAAAATAGTTGCTAAGTTATAGAACTTTATTTATGAATGGATGGCATACCAGGATGCATAAAAGGATGCAAGAGATATAAGCATATGAGGATGCATGAGAGTGTCACATAAACTAAGTATGAATGAAGATGCATGAATGTGAAAATGTTTTGGGTATTTTTGCAAGTTGATAAGTTGTAAAACTTTAAGTAAGAAGTTAGTGAAAAGTAAAGTAAAAATGCATGAGGTAAATGGTAATTATTTAATGAGATGGTAAAGTAAAAATGCATGAGGTAAATGGTAATTATTTAATGAGATGGTAAAGTAAAAATGCATGAGGTAAATGGGAAGTGGTAAAATCTTTTTATGTTTTAGTAAAAAATTAATGAAGTGGTAAAAACCAAAGTAGTAAAATATTTTTATGTTTTGGTAAAAAGTTAATGAATGGTAAAGTAAAAGGTAAAAAGTAAATAAACACTAAAAACAAGTTGAATCACATAGAGCAATCCTCTCACTTTGAGAAAAGTGCACTAGACACTAGTGAGAATCAACTTTCCTATCATCAACAATTTACAATAAGCAAACTAAGACACAAGAATAAGTGGACACACAAACTAAATTGAGTCATTTCTAGCAATCTTCACCACTTAGGTTAAGGTGCACTAGGCACTAGTGGGAATCATATTGCTAGATCATCAACCAACAACAAAAAATAACATCTAACACTAAAATAAAATATTAACAACAAGATCAAACATCACCAAACAAAGAACAACAACAAAATCAACTTGGAAATATTTTTAGATCTATAAGCATACGAACCAAAGGAAACATAGATCCACATTTTATTTAATAAAAAAAACCCAAAATTAACACAAAGCAACATAGATCTATTTTTTTTTGCAAGGATTCATATGATTAAGCAAGGAAGTGCAACAAAATCATATCAATCCTAACTTTTATGATATGCGAAATGCTAAAGCCCATAAACAACAATTTTATTTATGAAATCTAGTGCAAAATGTGTAAAGATGCAAGGGAAATTATTCAAGCACAAGAACAACTCCTTCAAGGCCAAGGACCCATCTCAAACACCCAAAGCTCCCTAAGTCTTTGTCAAAATGTTTGAAATGGATCCTCAAAGCAAACAACAATCAAGAAGGAGTTTGGAGTAGAGGAGAAATTATGCAAGAAAATTAAATATGAGGTGCAAAGCTTCAAGGATTACCTCAAAACTACAATGAAATGAAGAAGGAGAAGATAAGCTTAAAAATTACTAGCTCTTAGCAATTTGATGATGCAACCTTGAAGAGAATGGAAGGAAAGATGGTGATCTAACAAGAAATGGAGGATTTGGTGGTTGATTTTTGAAGAAAATATATGGAAGAGGGGAGGAAGAGGCTACGGCCAAGGAGAGGGAAGGAGAGGAGAGGAGGTGTGCTAGGGTTTTGTGTAGGAGAGAATGAGCAAAAAAAGAAGAGGATCCTTAGGTGTGGGAATGAGGGAGTATTTATAGGATGAAACTAGGTCTAAGGGTAGTTTAGTCTTTGTGATTTTGATGTGCTCTAGGATTGAGCTTTGATTTTGAATGGAGGGTTGAGATCACTTATCACAAGGATTGAGGGTGGAGAGAAAATACAAAATGTGAGAGTGAGAGAGTGGGGGGCGAAAGTTAGAGGGAAAAAAGAAAGAAAAGAAAAAATGAATTTCTTATTTTGGAAGAGATATTTTATGTGAGGTAGGGTTAAGGGCATTTTAGAGAAGAATTGTTACCAAAGAGGGAAATTTGGGTTTTCTTATGAAGGGGTTAGTGTAAGTGAGTGAGGTATTTTACCAAAGAGGGTATAATGATTACAAATTGGAGAGAGAAGGAGGATTTCGAAGTTGAGGAGAGGAAGAGAGAAAAAAACTTGTTTTTTTGGTCTTTTGTCTTATTGAGGACACTTCCCTTTTTTGAGTTTTTTTTGAATTTTTGGGCATGGGAAATAATGGGAATGCAACTATTGAAAATGTGTCACATGCTTTTGGGCACCATAGAATATTCCCTCTAGTCACCTATGACAATAAAAATTGTCACTTAAGAATTGAGGAATATTTAATGGTCCTTTTTTATTTTTCTATGCACTTAAAAATGGAAAAATACATTTTTAATTATTTTGACTAGGGTTTTCTTTCTAAAAAATTGTACAAAAATTATCCTTGATAGAATAAAAATGTACTTTTTGTGGATGCATTTTTGGCGAGAAAATCATCTTTTTGCGAAAAATGACCAAAATGCCCTTTTTGACCCTAAAACCCTAATTCGCCTAAAAAGTGCATTCCAACCCTAAAAATGATTTTAAAGACCTTGGAATGACTTCTAGGACCCAAAATGCAATGCATGATGCTCTTCATTCTCCGATTTATTTATTTATTTATTTTTTTGGAAAATTAGGGTTTTGACCTAAGCCGGACAAAATTGGGGTATGACAATTGTGTCATTATATACATGTATATTTGTGGTTTGAAAAAATAAAAGGAAAACAGTAGGCCTTGTTCGGGGCGGTTTTTCGTTTTTTTTGAAATTTGCAAAAACCAAAACCATGTTTTTGTGTTGAGTTGTAAAAATTTCTAAAACCAAAACCAGATTCAGTTTTGAGTTAAGAAATTTTTAAAAATGAAAATCACTTTCACACTAAGATATAAAAATAAATATTCATCATAAATTTATCTTAATCAAGTGGTGGTCGGCGGTGGCCGGAGTGGTGATCGGCGGTGGTTGAAATGGTGGTTTATGGTGGGTCGGAGTGGTGGTCGGTGGTGATCGACAGTGGCCGTTGTGGTGATCGGCGGTGGTTGAAGCGGTGTTTGGTGGTGGTCGAAGTGGTAGTTGGTGGTGGTTAGATTGCTGATTAAAGGTGGTCATATATAGTGGTGATCAGAGTGGTGGTTGATGGTGGTTGACAATGGCCAGAATGGTGGTTGGCGATGGCGAGAGTGGTGTGTGGCGGTGGATAGAGTCGTGATTGGCGGTGGTCGAGTGGTGGTCAGTGGTGGCCAGAGTGATATTCGATGGTGGTTGACGGTGGTCGGAGTGGTAGTTGGTGGTGGTTAGATTGATGATCAAAGGTGGTCATAATGGTGGTCACAGTGGTGGTTGACAGTGGTCAGAGTAGTGGTCAAAGTGATGGTCGGCGGTGATTGGTGGTGGTTGACAGTGGCTGGAGTGATGGTCAATGATGGCCAGAGTGGTGGTCGGTGGTAGTTGAAGTGGTGGTTAGCGATAGTTGCAATGGTAGTTGGTTGTGGTCAGACTGATGATTAGAGGTGGTCATAGTGGTGGTTGGCGGTGGTCAGAGTGTTCGTCGGAGTGGTGGTTGGTGGTGGTCAGAGTGGTTGTTGACGACCATTGGTCGTGTTAGCCTTACATCAAAAACATAAATTATAAAACCTATTTTTTTTGTTTTGAGTCTTGATGGAAAACTGTTTTGAAATTAAGAAAAAATCAACTCAACCCCATTTTACCCGAACATATTTTTGTTTTGAAATTGACTTTTAAAACCAAAATAAAAAACTCACAACCACCCCGAACGGATCCGTTATAAATTTAAATTGGTTTTTTTGTCAACATAACTTGATTGTTTGATGTGGTGAAAATAGTAAAACAAAAGTTGGGCTACTATTGTCTTGGTCCAAGTGGGAGCCATAATAAGTAAATATAAAAGAGAGAGACTTGACAGGAGAGTACTTAGGGTACACATTTTTTGGGTAGAAAATGTATTTTTAATGGTATTTTTTAAGTTATAATTTATTTATTATTTTTCTGCGTAGTGTCCCAAAAGTACACCTGATACAGTAATTATTGATATTTTAGATTTTAAATTTATAAAGAAAAATGTTTGTGATGACTAAACCAAAAGTGAGTTTGATGTAGTCGTCGATTTTGTGATTTGCGTAGTGACTAAACTAAAAGTGGGTTCAAGACGGTTATTTCTAACATTTATTTATATGGATTGAGTAGATATTTTGGGTTAAGAAAAATGTGATTCTTTTTTTTTTAAAAAGAGAAGAAATAAAAATATAAATTAGTCTTTTTGTCAAGATAAATTGATTTTTTAGAAATTGTGAAAATAGTAAAAGAAGTGCACTAAAATCTTGGTCCGCATGGGGGCCATAAACTTTTTCTTGGCCCAATAGTATTTTTTATTAAAAACTATTTTTCTTAAACTTTGGCAAAAAAAAAATTGAGAATAATAATTTTTGAGGTATTCTAATATATTTTTTTGTTAAAGTTTGGCGGAATAGTATGGTCTACTATCATTGCTTTATGGCGTGGGTAGACTCTGTGTTCCCGGGTTTGATTCCCACAATAGATAAATTTGGTGTTGGTCGGTGCAAAATTTGATACTAACACGTGCGAATATTATTATTTCGTTGAAAGCAAAGATCCGAGCCAAAAAAAAATCGCTTTATTAGAAAAATATACTATCATCGCTTTATATAGTGATTAGCATAGAAAAATGTTGGATAAATATTCATACTTTGTTGCTCTAAAATAGTAAATTTTAACTAACGTCACCCTATTTTGATGAGTTTGGAATTTGGATCCTCTATCTTGATGAGCAAATTTGAAAGTATTATACTAACATCACCCTATTTAATGATATGTTATCGAAAATACTCTTTCAATTAATTTTGATAAAAAAAATACTCTTTCAATTAATTTAGATTTTTTGGTCAAAAAAATTTTAATTTTATTTTTCAACAACTCTTTTATTCTTTTTTTTAATCTAAAAAATTCTTATGGAACAAGATCCTATAAAGGGTAATTTGAGAGATGCAATTTTTTTTAATCATTTTAGAAAAATTAATTGAGTTTAACTAATTTTCTAAAAACTTTTTTCTGACTAAAAAATAATATTCATTCAAATGAATCGAGATATTACATCGATGAAAATACAAATTCAGCTTTTCTAAAAACACAAAGGATGAATCTGGGAACAAACTCACAGCACCCAAGTTAATAGCGTAAAACTGAAAAATGCCTACAAATGTGACAAAATAAAAGTCGGAGTACTCATGCTTCCAGATCTGGAACTTTGAGACCCGATTGATCGGTAAATTTATAATTTTCTAAAAACTTATAAACTATCTTTTTTACTTATCTCTGAGACGGAAAAAATAGCATGCTTCACCATGTGAGGTAGTGTTAAGAAAACCAGATTGCATAGCAGTCCGCGGCGCGCAATACATAAGGCAAGAGATACGGATCTGGTGCGATCATTATTAGCGCAGTCACTCGAGTACCCATGCATTAATCACCCGTTGGATAAAATAATCAATCTGCCTTGTTAACTTTCTTTTTTCTTTTTTAACTAAAAATTATTTACCATTACACTAATCGCACTCGATCGAAATCCATATGACAAGGGTCACACACACTTCTATTTACAAAGTTAGTTGCTTAACTCATTAATTTGTATTTGTGAAAATAAATTCGGATATGGTTGTTCTATCTTTCTCTAGTTCAATTTTTTATACAAAATCTTTCTTTAATTCTCTTTTTTGAGGAAAAATCTTTCTCTAATTCTTAAGACTCACTTTCTCACCCAACCTTTATTTATGTGAATAAAGACGACACTCCCACATTTCATAAAAGTCAATCACACTTTTCTTTTCTTAATACTACTCATCAAGTCACCTCTTTCTTTTTCATTCCCATGAAATTGCTCGCCATTTTCGTGCTATTATTTTTTGTTTGATAGAGTAGTTGCCCATGCATACGTAATTTTATAAGTTAAATCAAATCAATATTGCTTTCGTCTTAACCAACTAGTCAATAAAATGAATTTTTTAATTTTTCAATTTGTTTTAATCAATATTTTTGCCTATTAAGCAATCAATATAATAACATATTTGTAAATGTAGTGGGTGTCCGGACCGCCGACCTACAAGATTGAGGGCCGATGAAGAGCCCAGAAGCACCGACCAGGATGACACGAGAAGAGACGCATAGACTGACTTATCACTAGGGGAGCATCTGTACACGTCGCGACACCGTACGAAGTTCGTACACGTACACCAGGATGCATCCGCACTAGAAGACAAAGAAGGGGTATGTGGCAAAGAAGAGGTCTCGTGCTAGGAGTAGTGGGCATTCCGCTACTTGGTGGTAGAGAAGAGGTCTCGCTAGCGTACACTAAGGCTCTATTTGGCAATGTCAATCCGCTAGGAATACCCATTGGACACATTAAGATGTCCATAATAGATAATAAGAAACATAATCAAAGTGAAAAACCTATCTAGAAAAATTCAAATTATGGATGGCTAACTAAATAAAGAGGTGCGTGAAGTAAAAGACAGAAACAACGAGGCATAAGATGTGCAAGTTGGGGGGTGTATCAAGGATAGCTTATTGCGAATGAGCTATTGGTAAGTGTTTAACATGAGTAGCTTATAGTATTTTTAGTAGCTTATAGCGTTTTTTTTAAACACTACTTAAAGTAGCGTTTGAGCTTATAGCGTTTCATTTTTTCTCTCACTTTTACCCTTGCTACTCTAATTAAATTTCTCATTTATCCTCCATTAAATAAATATTTTCACTCATATTTAAACATTAATTACAAATGTATGTAATTTTAAATTTATAAGCTAGTTCAACTGCTAATTTTACCAAACACTTTAAATTCAATCCACTAGCTTACCTGCTATCCGATTTACGCTATCAGCTCAACCGCTATAAGCTAGTTTATCTGTTATCCGCTAGCTTATCCGTTATCTGCTACTTTTTGTCAAACAGGGCCTAATGAACACCATAGGATCTTAGACTAGTATGAATAGTGCAATTCACTATTGTATATATAGAGGATTTTTTTCACACTCTGATAGTGTTGCTCTAGGCAAAGTCACCACCACCTTAGAGGGGTCACTATCTCCGCTTTGTATCCAAAGAAAGTAACTAAATACTAAAATATTTCATATTTCTTTTTTGGTATAAACCGGGCATTTTTTGCGGGCAACTGCAGAGATTATTCTCTCGAGCCGGATAGGACCACATTAGGCGGCAAAACTCTCCCTCATATATTTGGTATCTGTCATCTGAGATTTAATTTATTATTATTATTGTTAAAATAATTTTTAACAATCAAATTATTTTTTTAAAAATGAAATAAGTATATTTTACTAAATATCCGTGCACCATGTGAGATATACTGGTACTAATCTTGCTTGTGTCCTTCCCAGAAAAAAATCTTATTTTGTTTTCTTTTTTTTTTTAAAAGTCTTCCCGGACCTTGATGCATGTGGAATAATATGTAGAAAAGTGGAAAAGTGGCCATTAGAAGAGAGAAAAAAAAAGTGGGAAATTGCAGTCTGCGGTCCTACAATTTGCTATTGTACCAAATATCAATTTGTCGTTTCAGGTTTAGTGTAGAATATTGTTTATTTTTTTTTCTTCTTTCGTTGCCATTATTGATTTTTGTATTAAAATTGAGCTGAAAACGAAATTTATTTTGAAGTCAAATGCAGTAGTGACTTTTTCTTTTGCCTGGAAATTCAGTAATGACTGGGAAGATTCTTTAGTGATTTTCATGGTTGTTGAGGATACTAGAATATTTGTTTTTTGAGTTTTGTTTAAATAACTTATTTATCTACTAGTGATGAATAATGGAATCGTTGACCATAAGTTATAATATGCGGTGGTGGATCAGCTTTTTTTTTATAATCTAGTAGGGGGAGAAACAGTGGACTAGGTTGTTGTTTTTCCACGGTGCAAGTTGTACGAGGTACTCTTTTTCCTTCCTGAGTCTTTTTCCCATTGGATTTTGACTCAGGGAAGTTTTAAGGAGGCCCTCCCCCTTTCCTATATCTCGCCATTGTAAGGGTTGGGTACCCCTTGTGCTCCCTTCAATGAATTTTTTGCTTATCTAAAAAAGAAGTTTTTTTATATATAGGAGGAAATTAATTTAATATTTTTTTAGAAAAATATCATAAGTATTTACAAAATATATAATCTCACGATAAAAAAAAAGTAAAAAAATCTAAACCGATTACTTGAGAGAGAACAGACTTACTTAGTACCTAAAATTGAAAAATATCAATTTAGTCCTCAAAAATCATCCAAATTTGTCCTTCTACAATAATTTAGAGACTTTTTTATCTCCCTTAGAAACTTGTTTAACTAATAATTAAATTTTTAGTGCTTAAATTAGTATTTAAATTTCTAAAAGAGCAGAGAGATCTTTGTGTTTTTTGCAAAAGATTTTTTGAGCCTGTACTCCTAAAATATCAGAATACTGAAGCTTTTCACAGGTGTATTTAGTATATATTAGAAGAAGCTGAAATAATAAAAATTAGAAGAGTAAAGAATAAAAATAGTATCTGATCCGTGCCCCAATGTGGGCGATCAATCTGATTTGGTTTGCTTGGTCAAGTTACTGGCTCGTTCGGGTCACTTGCTACTTGAACGAAGGTGATGGTGAAGTCGGGCTGGAATAGTTGCTGGTCGCGTTCAGAGCTCTGGCGGGGTGTACCTGCGATGACACTCCGACGCCCAAGTCAGTGGGGTAATATTCGAGCAGAGTAACGTTATGTGTAAAAAGCGTACCTGTCAGCTGAGGTCAGACCTCTATATATAGTGCCAGAGACTCTGCGGGCGACCGTCGGATCACATACGGTTTGATCTGAGCCGTCGATCTTGCGGATCTAGGTCATGTCTCTCTGTTCCGCTAATTGCTTGCGGCCGGCCCAGTGACAATGTTGGGCTCCGGCCCAGTCCAGAACAGTATCAATTATGCGTCTCTTATAATTTTATACATCCATTAAAAAATAATTGATTTACGGGGACAACCCCTCATTTTTTATGGGGGTAAAATAAAATTTATTAAAGAGACCTAGCTAACTAAAATATTTTCATCTTACGGGAACCCAATGCTATGTTTGTGTATCCGTTACTAATTATATGGATTTTAAGTTACCTTTAAAAAATATTGGCTCACAAATTTCATCAAAACCACGAAATAAATTTAGAGATCGTCAAGTACACACAAATATTTGAAAGATACAATTTTGAAAAAAGTATTACTTTACTACATAAATTATCATAATTCTAAGAGGAATTTACGGCTGAAAAAAATAGAATTTATTTCCTTCTATTACAAATTAAAAACATTAAACAACTATAAATGAAATAAAAATAGTTTTTTTTAGGAAAATATATAAAACTCAAACAACTATAAATGACATAAAATGGTGTATATATGTTCTTTTACCTGATAAAGTTTTTGATTTCATACTATATTTTACAAATATATATTTTTTTACAACTCTTATTTTGATAAGAAAATGTTTATATTAAGGGGAGTACAAGGGGTACCCAACTCGAACATAAACTTGGGGCATTGTTAAAACCTCCCAAAACCAAAACTCATAGGAAAAAGAGTACTCCAAAGAGAACGAGGCGATGAAATCGAATGTGTTATGATACAAAAGTTAAAAAAGCAGAAACAAAACAACAAAACTGTTGTATACCGGTGACCGGATAACTACAAACCAACAACAACCAAGACACCTCAACCAAGAAGAAGGCGCCACCCAAAAATACAGACCTTGGACAGAACCAATAGGCGCCACAGATATTTTAAAGCATCTTTTAGAACATCTCCAATACTAGTTGGCCGAAACACCTGATCAAGAAACATATAGCAAGATTTGACACTAAAGGAATGGGGTTTGTTGAGTTTCCAGTTCCACCTGTTCACAAAATCAAACACTGGACAAAAATCACACAAAATGTTAGATAAAAGAGCAAAATCATCCACCTCTGATGCATTAAGAGCATGGCTCCACTTGAAATCTCAACTCCATTTAGCAACCACAAAATGCTACAACTCCTTATTTCTCTCTTCATTTTCTTCTCTATTATTTTGATCTCTTCATTTTTTTTTCTGAAAATTCTCTCACCTCTTACTCATAATTTCTGCTGCAAATAAAATGGGGAACAAGTGACTTAAATGTCGTAAATGAAGATGAGTCCAATTGGTATGAATACAACTCAGATCCAACAACGACCCAAGTTTGATGAAGTGAGAAACTCATTAATAGGTAACATGTAAGTATCGTTGCAAGTGAACTTTGGATCTCCCTAACCCTAGTGAGTATCAAGACCTAATTCACCTAAATATTTTCATTATAGGTGATTTTTTTTTCATTTCTTTATTATAGGTGTTTTTTTAGGAATTTGTCAAATTGGTTGTAAATGACTTAACGTCTCCAAATTTTATTCTTTGATTGTGCTAAAAGTGGACTCGATTTATTAGCTATAGATTACTTAACTACTCAAAAAAGCGTTAAATAGCTGAGAGATGAGAAAACTAAAATCGGTTGAAAGAAAACATAAAGATAAAAGGAATATTATATATGGTTAGTTTGATTGATTGGTTGTGTGTTTCAATGTTATATATACATTGCCTATTTATAGTACAAAAGTTGTTCTACTTCTATCTGATACATGCGCTATAAAAAGGCAAGAATTTGCAAGAATTTGTGAGAAGCAATTACAAATATGACAACAAATAGAATACATCAAACACACAAGAGATACTAAGATTTTTATGTTGAAAATCAATCAAGAAGATAATAGGAGAGAAGAGTAACATGTCAACAAGTCAACAACAGCAAGTAAATGCTGACTCAGCAAGTAAATACTGAATCACTGCCAACTGTATTCTGTTAAGCTAAATGTAATTAAGTTAGAGATTAGTTCAGTTAGTTGAATACTTTGACTACATTTTAACCATATATATTGGCTTGAACTGTAACAGAGAGACCAATCAATGAAACTCTTTCACTTTGGAAACTCTCTCTCTTACTTTACCTTTCTTTATGGTATCATTCGCTATTCCAGATCCTGAGCGACGCGCTCTCGCTTCTGCATTCTATCTCTGAAATCTTCTTCTTCCTCAACGATCGTCATCAATGGCTTCCACTCCAGAACAATCGCCAAGAAACGAGTCCAACGATAATGGATCGATTTTTCAAGGTGCCACAAACTCGTCTTCACCACATCAGCTCGCCACTGGTCCGAAGTTGTCAATCAAATTAGAAGACAAAAACTTCTTGCTAGGGAACCAGCAGGTCGAAGGAGTGGTCAAGATGCACAAATTGCATCGTCTTCTAGTGAATCCCACAATACCACCGAAGTACGCCTCTGTAGCCGATCGTCTCGCTGATGTTGATAACTCTATTTTATATAGAGTTATTCATGCACTTAAACTTAGATAATTGCTTTATTTCAAGTATAATATGTGTTAAATATAGTAGTATGAATAAAATAACAACATTTATGGTTTTAAGATGTATGCCATTCACAACTTAGCATTTTGTATATATATTGGTATGTTTGATGTGTTTGTTCAATGCATCTGCAGTTGATGCTTCTGCACCAGGAAAAACACAGTGCATCTGCACTAGAAGCATTTCCGCAGTGCATCTGCACCTAAGTGCTTCTGCACCCTTCTGCACCGAGACGGATAACCCCACATTGGAAGCACCTCAATTCATACCAATGCATAAACATTTCTATGACATCATGCTTAGTCACAAGTCACATGGAGGCACATGCCAACATGCAAGAGGAGGCGCCCACAATGAGAAAATCATCATGAAAGGCTACGCATCTAGGACACATGGTCTTCCAAAATTGGACCTCTCTTTTGGACTCAATCTTCGTAATCAAAGCTCTGAAAAGTAACCATGGTTAGGCCTCCTTTGGTTATCTTGATCCCCAAGCAAACCCTCACTTGAAGGAAACCTCTAAGGCTATATAAAGGCTTCCACTTCTCATTTGAAGAAACATCTCACTCGTAAGCAATTCACATATAATTTAGTAGTTTCCTTTCTTGTATTTTATTTTATAGTTTTAGTAGTAGTTAGTTGGCAATAAGGTAAGGAAGGAACTGACGACTTCTTCCTTCACTTCTTCATCAAGTTAGTTAGGTGCAACTGCACCAGGAAGTCAGTGCTTCTGCACTGCTGGGCAAATTTATGCAAGAGTACTTCAATCAGTGTAATCTCTACCCTATTGATATCTCTTGTACTTTCCATTATATCAACATGTTTTATTTCATCTATTTTAGCCTTGCAATGCATATTATGAGCTAAACCTCTTTGGTTGAGATGTTCTAACTTTATAATGAGCTTTTGAGTGAGTTATTGTGTTTTCAAAGTGGTGTATGCATTTTTGGTTCTTTTGTTATACTACATCCATCTTATTTTAAAGTTGATCACTTAAAATGAGTAGAGTTATATTCACAGACATGGTTTATAACTAGAAATCAAGAACTAATAAGGGTGAGTGTTTTATTGAAGGCTTTGTTAACTTGTTTAATAAAGAGAATTTTGTTAAAACCATGTTAAGTCCTAGACATAGGATAACATAGTCCTTAGGGAAATGCAATGGGTACTTAAAAGGCAGGAGTATACTTATTTAGCAACTTAGACAAGAATTGTAAGAAGACAAAAATGGAATTGACAACTTCTCTCTTTACTCCAAGACAGGGTTTTAAGAGCTTGTAATGAAACTCTGAAGAAAGTAGCTGAAAGGCACATACTGGTGCAGATGCACTTGTGCAACTGCACTCAAGTGCATCTGCACCACAGAAAACACAATAATCTTGAAAGTGATTTATTTCGTGAAGACGTCTCAACTATCATTCTCAACTGATTTCCTCCATATTTTTCTGCACATTTACATTCTGTTTTCCTAAAACAATAAACACCCAAAATTGTGAGTAGTGTAGCTGCACTAATTTTATATGCTTTCTAAACATACAAAAGTTTAACCAATCCCTGTGGGTTCGACCTTTCTCAACACTATATTACTTGTTTGTGACTGTGTATACTTGCACATATTTTCATACACCAAGTTTTTGGCGCCGTTGCCGGGTATTGCCATTAATTGTTGTTGTTTAGATTTATAAATTAGTGTTTTATTACTCTAGTAGTTGTTTTCTGTCCAGAAACAGGTGCAGATGCACTAGCTTATGCCCAGAGATAAACCACCAGAATTTGAATTTGATCCAGAGATTGAGAGAAGATTCAGGAATTTGCTAAGACTTCAAAAGCAAAGGAATCAACACTGCAGAAACATGTCTCATGACAGTGAAGGACACAGCTCAAGATCAGCCTCAGTTAGAGGAGGACCTGGTTCACATCATGATACAGAAGCAGAACATAGAAATCAATTCATCAACATGGGCCCAATAGGTATGATTAATGATAGAAATAGACCCATGAGGGATTATGCTATGTTTAGTCATCAAAATATGCAAACAAGTATAGCAAGACCTCATATTGATGCTGTGCATTTTGGATTTGAACCCATGATGTTCCAAATGCTACAAATAATTGGTCAATTTGGTGGATCTCTCCATGAGGATCACCATGAGCATTTAAAACAGATTTTAGAAGTATGTAGTAACTTTTTCCTTCCTGGTGTTAGTGAAGATGCATTTAGACTTAAGCTATTTCCTTATTCTTTGAAAGATAAGGCTAAATCTTGGTTGAATTCAATGGAGCCTAATTCTATTCATTCATGGAATGAAATGGCTGAAAAGTTTTTAGCAAAATATTTTCCACCCATCAAAAATGCCAGAATGAGAAATGATATTACATCTTTTAGACAAAAAGAATTTGAATCATTGTTTGAAGCATGGGAAATATGGAAAGAGATTTTAAGAAAATATTCACATCATGGTCTGCCTGTCAGTATTCAAATGGAAGCTTTTTATAATGGTTTAGAACCCCAAACCAGAATAATGCTTGATGCATCATCTGGGGGTGTGTTATTAAACTTGTCTTATAATGAAGCATGTGAATTAATTGATAGAATTGCAACAAACAGTTCTAGTTGGCCTACTGAGAGGGTGAGTGCCCAAAAGATACCATCAGGGGTACATGAAATTAGTGATGTATCAGCCATATCTGCCCAGTTAGCGTCACTGACAAACATGTTTAAAAACTTCACTTCAACCAGTGCACCTGCACCAATAGAAAACACTACAGCAGCCATAAAACAAGCCCCCCAGGTGATACAAGTTGTGTGTATTGTGGAGGAGGCCATTTGTATGAAGAGTATCCTAGCAACCATGTCTTTGTCAATTTTGTAGGATATAATAGGAATAACAACCCTTACTCAAACACCTATAATGCTGGTTGGAAGAACCACCCAAACTTTAGGTGGAACAATAACAATACTAGTGCACCTGCACCAAGTGCATCTGCACCAGCCACACCACCAGGATTCCAATCTCAGAATTACCAAAGGCAACAAACACCTTCCAATTATAACTCCTTAGAAGCCTTGCTAAAATCCTTCATTAGTGAAACTAGAACAGCTAGGCAAGCACAAGATGCATCTATAAAGAATTTGGAGAATCAAGTGGGACAATTGGCTACAGCTTTGTATCAAAGGCCAACAGGTACACTACCATCAAATATAGAAGCCACCACATCCCACAGGTCAGGTAAGGAACAAATAAAGGACATTTCTTTAAGGAATGGAAAAGATCTGTCAGAACCACAAGAGATTGAAGGTACATGTAAGGGAGAAAAAAATAAAAATGAAAAAAATACTCAAGATGCAAAAGCACCTGAGGCATCTGCACCTCATGAAGTTCCAACTCCAAGGTTAGTCCCTGAATACCCTCCTCCTCCTTTTCCTCAAAGGTTAAAAAAGGCACATGAGGAGAAGCAATTCAGTAAGTTTTTAGATGTTTTAAAACAGTTGCATATCAATGTTCATTTAATGGAAGCACTTCAGCAAATGCCTAATTATGCTAAATTTATGAAAGATGTGCTTTTAAAAAGAAAAATATTACGGGATTTTGAAACAGTTGTTATGTCCACAGAATGTAGTTTGATTTTGCAAAACAAAATTCCAAGAAAATTGAAAGACCCTGGTAGTTTTACGATTCCATTTTCCATAGGCAAATTCTATACTGGTCGTGCATTGTGTGATTTAGGTGCAAGCATAAACTTGATGCCCAAATCTACCTTTACAAAGCTAGGGATTGGAATTGCTAAGCCTACCACTATAACACTATCACTGGCAGACAGATCAATAGCTTACCCAGAGGGAATTATTGAAGATATTTTGGTAAAGGTTGACAAATTTATATTCCCTGCAGATTTTGTTATTCTTGATTTTGTTGCAGATGAAGAAATGCCAGTTATTCTTGGAAGACTATTCTTAGCAACTTAGAAAGCACTGATTGATGTGCAAAAATGGGAACTAACCATGAGAGTAAATGATCAAGAGGTGAAATTCAATGTGATGAATGCCCTAAAGTATCCCGCAGAGGAGATTGAAGAGTGTTCAGCTATCAATTCTCTTGACCATTTAGTGCAGAAGCAGTTCCATAAGCAGTATGATCACCTTGCCAGTGCACTTGCACCTGATGCAGATGCACTGCCTGAAGAAGAAATTCTGGAAAAGGACATTCTGCCAAGAGTAGAAGAACCAACACAAAAGGTATGGTCTAGAACTTTTGAATATCTTAATTTAGAAGACCCTAACCTTAAAAAGAATTTACCCTCAATTGAACAACCTCCAAAATTAGAATTGAAAGAGCTTCCCAAACATTTGAAATATGCTTTCTTAGGGGAAGATGATACACTTCCAGTGATCATTGCCTCTGACTTATCAATAGAGCAGGAGCATGATCTCATTTGTACCTTAAGAAAGCATAAAAAAGCAATAGGCTGGCAAATGGCAGACATAAAAGGAATTAGCCCTTCAATATGCATGCATATGATAATTTTAGAAGATAATTCTAAAAATTACATAGAAGGACAGAGAAGGCTAAATCCAATAATGAAAGAGGTTGTAAAGAAAGAAATCATTAAATGGCAAGATGCTGGAATCATATACCCTATATCAGATAGTGCATGGGTTAGCCCTGTACAATGTGTTCCAAAGAAGGGGGGTGTAACAGTTATAGCCAATGAAAAAATGAGTTAATACCAACAAGAACTGTTAGAGGTTGGAGTATATGTATGGATTATAGAAAACTCAATAAGGCCACAAAGAAAGACCATTTTCCTTTACCCTTCATTGACCAAATGTTAGATAGGTTAGCATGTAAGGAGTTTTATTGTTTCTTAGGATCAACAAAAAACTACTTTCACTTGTCCTTATGGCACATTTGCATTTAGAAGGATGCCTTTTCGACTTTATAATGCACCTGCAACATTCCAAAGATGCATGATGTCCATATTTTCTGACTTCATTGAGCAATCAATGGAAGTTTTCATGGATGATTTTTCAGTTTTTGGAAAAACATTTCCATTGTGTTTGTCAAATTTAGAAAAAATTCTCCAAAGATGTGAGGAAACAAATCTAGTGCTCAATTGGGAGAAGTGTCATTTTATGGTACAAGAAGGCATTGTGCTTGGGCATAAAGTGTCTAAGAAAGGTCTTGAAGTGGATAAGGCTAAGATAGAGGTCATTGAGAAGTTACCACCTCCAACAACTGTCAAAGGAATTAGAAGCTTCTTAGGTCATGCAGGCTTCTACAGAAGATTTATCAAAGATTTCTCTAAAATATCCAAGCCATTGTGTAATCTTTTGCAACAAGATACACAATTTAATTTTGATGAATCATGTATGGAAGCATTCCATAAGCTCAAGAAGGCACTGGTAACTGCACTAGTGATTGTTACACCAGATTGGAGCAGGACTTTTGAATTGATGTGTGATGCTAGTGCCTTTGCTGTGGGAGCTGTCCTAGGGCAAATGTATGATAAAATCTTTCATTCTATTTATTATGCTAGCAAGACATTAATTGAAGCTTAAATGAATTATACTGTAACACAAAAAGAATTATTAGCAGTGGTTTTTGCATTTGACAAATTTAGATCTTACTTGGTTGGCACCAAAGTTATTGTTTATACTGATCATTCTGCCATCAAGTATTTAATATCAAAGAAAGATGCAAAACCAAGGTTAATAAGATGGGTTCTCCTCCTTCAAGAATTTGATCTTGAAATTAGAGATAAAATGGGGGTGGAGAACCAAGTTGCAGACCATTTATCTAGACTTGAAGGTGAAAGTACAGGTACACCAGAAGAAGAGATCAAGGAAAACTTCTCAGATGAAAAACTGTTGGCAATTACCTTGACTGCACCTAGTGCTTCTGCACTAAGTGCAGACGCACCTAGTGCAACTGCACCATGGTATGTTGACATAGTAAATTTCCTTGTAAGCAAAGTTGTACTAGTGGACATGAATTATCAGCAACGAAGGAGGTTTTTCCAAATAGTCAAACAATACTATTGGGATGATCCATTTCTCTACAAGATGTGTCCAGATCAGCTAATGAGAAAATGCATCCCAGAAGAAGAACAACAAGCAGTGCTTCTACACTGTCATGCTGCACCATATGGAAGCCACTTTGGAAGCCATAGAACAGCAGCCAAGGTACTACAGTCAGGTTATTATTGGCCTACTTTGTTTAAAGATGCTTATTTAATGGTCAAAACCCGTGATAAATGTCAAAGAGCTGGTAATATTTCTGAAAGACATGAAATGCCTAGAACTAATATTTTAGAAATTGAACTTTTTGATGTATGGGGGATGGATTTCATGGGTCCTTTTCCACCTTCTTTTGGCAATCAATATATCTTGGTAGCTGTTGATTATGTGTCCAAATGGGAAGAGGCAGTAGCATTACCTAATAATGATGCCAAATCAGTTAGCAAATTTCTTCAAAGAAACATTTTTACAAAATTTGGCACCCCAAGAGCAATCATCAATGACGGAGGCACTAGTGGAAAAATAGGATTTAAAGTCGGATATTTGGCACTTTTAAAGTCGGATGTGAGTCCGACTTCTATCAAAGCGACTTAGAAAGCCAAAGTTTTTAAAGTCGGATACTGGTCCGACTTAAAAAGTCTTAATTACGTCTTGTACGCTGTGTTTCTGGCCAATGTGGAATACATTTAAAGTCGGATTAAGTATACATCCGACTTTGAAAGTATAGTTTTAAAGTCGGATCCCTTAAACATCCGACTTTAAAAGTGTTTATTTTTTTGAATTTATTTCATTTTTTTTTGCTTCTCCCTTCATACAAATATTTTCAGCACATAATTTTAGCAGCTAGCCAAGAGGAACACGTACATACATGGATAATTAAAGTACTACACTTAAATCTAGAGTTCAACTCTTAGATTTCATATATACTATCAGCTAGCGGGAGGAACAACTCTTTTCATAACCAAAAATTAAAAGTATGAATTCTAAAGAAAACCAAATCCACATGTAAATAGGCTCATTATCCAAAGTCAGAATGCAAACAATCAACACCATTACATCTTATTTAAATGACATTTCCTAATTTGCACGAGCACATCATCCTTATCCACGTGTATGATTTAGATAAGTTTCACCTATTCACTGAAAAACATGTGTTGAATGAAATGTGCCATTTCAGGGTCATTGTTTCAGTCTGCAACCTATTATTCACAAATCATCAATTGATTAGCCTTGAGCACAACAGATCAAATAATTTATGACTTGTTACAAAAAAATTGCAACAAAAAGTAAAAAAGGTAAAGAGGCATATTACACTGTGCATATTCAGAAGTTTCTCATTTGTTAACTTCTCTAAAGATAAAGCTAACTCCATTGCTGAAAAATCAATAGAAAAAAATAGAAGAGAAAAGTCAACATAGATAATGGTGTATTATGAACAACTGAATATCCACATAAAAAAAACTGAATATGGCAAACCACACTTGAATATGGAAAACCACACTACACAGCTTCACAACACAATGTTAAGAAACTAAGTAATAAATTGAATATGGCAAACCACACTTGAATATGGCAAACCACACTACACAGCTTCTCAACACAATGTTAAGAAACTAAGTAATAAATTGAATATGGCAATCCACACTTGAATATGGCAAACCCCTGAAAAATTGAATATTAAGAAAACTTATGGTAATAATTTATCAACTTCATCTTATGCTCAAAACAAATGTAAAGAAACTAAATTTCTCTGTTACAGCTGGTTGGTGACCACCTCCCTACTGAATTTCTGCACTTCAGACCTGCAAGCAATAACAAAGTTAAGATTTTAGAGCAGGAAAGTTTTATGTGTAATTTATAAAACCAATTGGTATTGTACATGTCCTACTAGAAGTACCACAACACACACTCATGTAAGGCATATCAAATGCTGAGTCCTACTTGTTACAAGTCCTAATTTTCCTCCATCCATTCTGTAAATTCCAATTAATTTACATACTATGTATCATTATGAAGAGAAAAAAAATCATATGTGCAACTTGAAAGGCAAAAAGACATAAGTTAATTAGCAATTTAGGGTATGAAATTAGCAGCTCAAGCATCTTAATACCAGTAAAGAGAAAAGGAATGAAAAGAATGATTGAAATCTATACCAGAATGGTATTACGTGTCTAGGTAAACTTACCCTACTACAAAGAAGCTATGCCATCAATGTGCCATGAATGCAAAGTGTCTTCAGGATTCTCAAACACAACCTCCACATAACCTCGGAAATCAGCAGCCATGATAGATCTGTGTTAAAAGCTGTCATGACAATAACAAAAAGCCAATTTCAATTAAACCAGATTATTCTAAACATTTAACCTTTTTTTAGAAAACTAAAAAAGTCTACATAGCACTTCCCATGAATAGAGCATCAGCAGATTTATAAAACAAGGATAGAAAAGCAATGCACCTGGAGGACCAGTACTAAATCTTTGGACAGCACGAAAAAGCGCATTTAACAAAGTATCCTTAGCTCCTATTTGCAGTAAATAACCTTCATTTTGTATCTGTAATTTTTTATTACTTAAAAATGATCATCAATCAACCATACAAGGTTTTCAACTGCAACTTTAATTGCTACTACTGCAGACAAATGTTGTTGATTTGACCGCAATTGTTTCTTCACAGCTGAACCAAGTTACCTCTAAACTCAACACAATAACTTCTAAAATCTATGCTATATAACGTGGAGAAAGTCAGTTTTGTGATTGAAATCATAAGATTGTAAAGAAAACCAATAAAGAAAAAACAAAACATGTGAATTGTGAATATGAACCAAAATGCTATTGAGAGAGAGAGAGAGAGGACCTTGCATTTGGGTTTGAAGTTTCAATGAGGCTCATTAAGAATCTACAAACAGAATGCATATTATCACCAGAGTTAGTAATTATACTCAAGCCAAACATGGCATCACAACAAGGGGACCCTGGAATAGTCTGGGGAGCCATAGGTGATGAAGACGGACAATATCTGATACCAATGGCTGTGAATGAACAATATCTAATACCAGAAACAGAGAATTCAAAGTATCAAGAATGAACACCACACTTTTATTAGCAAAATCCCTAAGTTCATTAACAAGTGATTTCAAGCCTTTGGAGATAATAAAGCACATTTCATGGTTACATCTTAATTTCATTGAATTACATTGCATCTCATATATACACCCACGTATAACCACGGAAGTATATAGTTATTGATGTGAAATTACCAATACAAGTGGTAACTTGCTGAAACCTAGAACAACCCTTATTGTTCTGCAAGGTGGGAAACCACTTGACAAGTGAAGCCAGGACCTGCGTGGAGGGTCAAAGGATCTTCGAGAAGGAAGAACAACCTAAACCAGAACAACCCAAATCCAAACCCTTTGGAGATTATCAAAGTCTTTAGACTTCCTATCATAAATCTGAACAACCCAAACCTAAAGTTGTTTCATCAAAAGAAAGATTAAAAGAAACCATACCTTGCGACAACAAACACTTAGAACAGCTTCCTAATCTTCTGCCAAGACCTGAATCGACGGCGAGGGAAACATAGAGGGAGACGACAATGGTGAGGATGACGGAGACGGCAACAGCGCCGGGGACAAGGAGAGCGATAACGAGGGTGAGGTTGGGAGAGACAGTGACCACGGGGAGAGAGCGAGGGTTTCTTCTGTCTTTCGTCTTCAGTGTGTGGAATATTTTGCGAGATTAAGGAAATGGCTATTAAAAATCTCAATATTTCAAGTCGGGTAACATTTCGCCCGACTTTAAACGGTGTGCACCAGAATTTTTTCAATATTAATTACAAAATTGCCACCGCGCCTACCTTTGAAGTCGGATAATTTGAGAACCGACTTAAAATCTCCAATTCTTTTCCAATTTTTGTACTAGTGAGGCTCACATTTTTGCAATAAACTCATTGAAAACCTTCTTGAAAAATATGTGATTAAACATAAAATTGCTACAGCCTATCACCCACAAACAAGTGGACAAACTGAATTGTCTAATAGGGAGATAAAAAGAATGCTTGAGAAAATGGTTGGTCCAACAAGAAAAGACTGGTCCTTACACTTAGATGAAGCATTATGGGCATACAGAACTGCATTTAAAACTCCATTAGGTATGTCCCCCTATAGGATAGTTTATGGCAAAGCATGCCATCTTCCTATTGAGTTAGAGAACAAGTCATATTGGGCTATCAAAAAGTTAGATTTTGATCTTAACAAGGCAGGAGCACAAAGGTTTTTGGAATTAAATGAATTAGAAGAATTTAGGCAATTCTCTTATGAGAATGCAGAAATTTACAAAGCAAAAACCAAAGCATGGCATGACAAAAAAAAATCCAAAAGAGAGAACTTAGAGAAGGAGGAATGGTCTTGTTATATAATTCTAGGTTGAAATTGTTCCCTAGAAAGCTTAAATCTAGGTGGTCATGACCATTTCAATTAGTTAAAATTTACCCCCATGGTGCAGTTGATCTTTATGATGCAGCCACAAATACCACTTTCAAGGTAAATGGCCAAAGAGTAAAAATGTACTATGGTGAGCATGTGGTGAAGGATAAATTCACCATCCATCTTCAAAATCTCTAAGATAAGGAGATAGTCGGGCTGAAAGACTCTTAAAACAAGCGCTTATGGGAGGCAACCCACAATTCTTGGTAATTAGTAAGTTATTTTGTTCAATTTGATGTTTTTCAAGTGTTTTGTAGGAATACAGGTTTTTGTGCATCTGCACCTCAGAATCTCTCAGTGCTACTGCACCAACCAAATTTAAAAAAATTCCACTTGGGTGAAAAACATTCAAAAATGCCAGCACAACAATGTGTAAATCATGATTAGTGGCTGAGATGTTGAGTTGTCCCACCTAGACTCCCACGTGTCTTAGTGCATGAAATCCCACATACCCCTAACGGCTACTCCACCCATCAAATCAACTAACCACAAACTCATTCACCTCTTTAAACCGACCCAACTCCCCATGGCTACCGTTTTTTCACCCACAGTTACCATCTCTCTCACAAAACCGTAAACCTCACCAATTACTTTCTCTCTCCTACAATTTCCCAAATTTCTGTAACACCCATCTTCAACCTCTCGCAATTTTTTTTTTCAAATTTCCCTGCAAAACATGTCCAAAATGGTTTGCAAACAAAGTGCCATGAAAACCTCAGGAAAGAGCATCACAGGTACAGGATCAACATCAAAGAAAATCCAAAAGAAGAAAATAGGTGCAACTGCATCTATTCCAGTACCAATTGATGGTGATCATGCGCATTTCTGGGAAATGAAGCTCCTACCTGAAAGAGGCTACAGTTTGATGAAAGCACACCCAAGCTTCATGTCAACAATCTCAAGTATTCATTGGGACCTGTTCGTACAACATAAAACGTTCTACTTGGAGCAAGTAGTGAGAGAATTCTATTTTGGAATTCAGGACAACAAGAAAGTCTTTACAGGTTATTCAGGAAGACCCCCTTAAGGAGGAAGGAAAAACAAGTTCTGAAAAAGAAGATGGAGATCCAGATATACCAGCAACAGATACTTCTGCACCTAGTGCAGATGCATCTCAAGGTATTCCAGTTTTGACAATCATACCAAAGAACAAAGATGATACTGTCAAATTGGTGTTGGAAGAGCTAGCACAGAAGAAGAGAGCAGAGCTGGGAAATACTCAAAAATTCTTCAACAAACCTGCTGAGGTTACAAAAGTTGTGATGGAGACCCCAAGTGAAGGAGGACAGGCTGCGAAAACAACTGAGGAACCTGTTGCTGAACCAACTGTAGCAGAGCAAACTAGTGCAGAAGCTTCTGATGCATCTGCATCAAAGAAACCTGAGAAACCAAAACCAACAACAGAAGTGGTTGGTGCAACTGCATCTAGTGTAGATGCACCAAAAGCTGAAGAACCCAAGAGAAAGAAGCAGAAGGTCAAAAACATTCCTGTGAGATCCAGCTAAATGATCAAGAGTGGAGCAAAGAAAGAGTAAAACTTTACTATTGTTATTTTAAATTAAACTACTTATATGTTTTTGCTATCCCACTTGTACTAACCCCTCTCCCCATTTTGGAACAAAATTACTTTTAAACTCAACTTAGAGCAGTGAGGACACTGCTCAACTTTAAGTTGGGGGGAGAAGCACTTTAAATACTCTATGCATATGCTTATGTATTTTAGTAAGTAAGTATGTCTGTTTTTTTTTTGTTATGTTGTTAATTTCAAAAATTTTGTGATGCAATCAACAAAGCTTCTTTTGAAAAATTCAGAAAACTGTTTTACAAAAACATTAGTTACAGAAGCTTTAGTTTGAGCTACATCAAATTGTTTCTATGTTAAGTATGATCAGCTTAAATTATTTTTCACAAAACTTAGCCAAATGCATTTTTTGAACTGATTTTTATTGATGAAAGGAAGAAAAAGAAAAGAAGCCTTGTTTTCCCCAAATGACCAATTTTATTATGACTTCAACACAAGCAAAGCTGAGTTTTGAAAAGAACCTTACTATTTGAAAAAAATTATCTGATGCAAGAGGAATATTTGGAAAGCTAAGGTCAAAAACAAAGTTTTACTAAAAATATAGAAGAGCATAAGAATTAAGTTTGGGGGAGTTTTTATGAATACTAAGGCAAAGTATGAAAAACTTAGAGTGGTCAATGCAATAGGTTACCAAAAATTCACTACAAAGAGTGTTTAAATTGTTGTAAAAAGCTATACTTGCCTGAGTCATTAAATTGAACCTGTTCCAATAGTGCATTTGGTTTGAAAAAGAAAAAAAATGAAAAAGAAAAAAGGAAAAAGAAAAAGAAGAAAAGAAAAGCAAACCAAAGAAAAAAGTATGCATAAGGAGGTTAGTGAGGAGGGCAGTATATTCTACAAGTCAGGAAATATAGTATCAAGTGCAGCTGCACCAAAACAAAAAGTCAGTGCTTCTGCAATTCACAAAATAAATCCAGTACTTCTACACCTAGGTGCATCTGCACCAAAAGAACCACAAAAAATAGGAAATAGTGCATTGACTCAATAGTTTTGAAATTCTCAATCAAAGCCCTTTGTTGTGCTTAGACCCCCCCCCCCCCCAAATCTTGAGGATATTGTTAGTCTAGTTTGTATTTTGAAACACCATTGTTTTGAGCAAACGTTATCTAAATTTTTCAAAGGCTAGGAAAAACTTTTTACTTAGTTTTGGAACTGATCGACTCTCAGTGGGCACACACGCACACAAATGAGTTTTAATAGCTCTGGATGTTGTGGAAATAAAAGGCACAAAGACAAAATTTTCTGAGAAAAGAGGTTCATGAAAAATGCATTATTTTGAAAAAAATCATTCATTGAAAAGAAGTGAACTGATCTGTTCTTCTTAGTTATAAAAATTTTATTTGTGTTTTATTTTGTCATTGCTTGAGGACAAGCAACAATTTAAGTTTGGGTGTGTGATAACTCAATTTTATATAGAGTTATTCATGCACTTAAACTTAGATAATTGCTTTATTTCAAGTATAATATGTGTTAAATATAGTAGTATGAATAAAATAACAACATTTATGGTTTTAACATGTATGCCATTCACAACTTAGCATTTTGTATATATATATTGGTATGTTTGATGTGTTTGTTCAATGCATCTGCATTTGATGCTTCTGCACCAGGAAAAACACAGTGCATCTGCACTAGAAGCATTTCCACAGTGCATCTGCACCTAAGTGCTTCTGCACCCTTCTGCACCAAGACGGATAACCCCATATTGGAAGCACCTCAATTCATACCAATGCATAAACATTTCTATGACATCATGCTTAGTCACAAGTCACATGGAGCCACATGCCAACATGCAAGAGGAGGCGCCCACAATGAGAAAATCATTATGAAAGGCTACGCATCTAGGACACATGGTCTTCGACAATTGGACCTCTCTTTTGTACTCAATATTCTTAATCAAAGCTCTGAAAAGTAACCATCGTTAAGCCTCCTTTGGTTATCTTGATCCCCAAGCAAACCCTCACTTGAAGGAAACCTCCAAGGCTATATAAAGGCTTCCACTTTTCATTTGAAGAAACATCTCACTCATAAGCAATTCACATATAATTTAGTAGTTTCCTTTCTTGTATTTTATTTTATAGTTTTAGTAGTAGTTAGTTGGCAAGAAGGTAAGGATGGAACTGACGACTTCTTCCTTCACTTCTTCATCAAGTTAGTTAGGTGAAACTGCACCAGGAAGTCAGTGCTTCTGCACTGCTGGACAAATTGATGCAAGAGTACTTCAATTAGTGTAATCTCTACCCTATTGATATCTCTTGTAGTTTCCATTATATCAACATGTTTTATTTCATCTATTTTTGCCTTGCAATGCATATTATGAGCTAAACCTCTTTGGTTGAGATGTTCTAACTTTATAATGAGCTTTTGAGTAAGTTATTGTGTTTTCAAAGTGGTGTATGCATTTTTGGTTCTTGTGTTATACTAAATTAATCGTATTTTAAAGTTGATCACTTAAAATGAGTAGAGTTATATTCACAGACATGGTTTATAACTAGAAATCAAGAACTAATAAGGGTGAGTGTTTTAATGAAGGCTTTGTTAACTTGTTTAATAAAGAGAACTTTGTTAAAACCATGTTAAGTCCTAGACATAGGATAACGTAGTCCTTAGGGAAATGGAGTGGGTACTTAAAAGGCAGGAGTATACTTATTTAGCAACTTAGACAAGAATTGTAAGAAGGCAAGAAAGGAATTGACAACTTCTCTCTTTACTCCAAGACAAGGTTTTAAGAGCTTGTAACGAAACTCTGAAGAAAGTAGCTGAAAGGCACATACTGGTGCAACTGCACTCAAGTGCATCTGCACCACAGAAAGCACAATACTCTTGAAAGTGATTTATTTAGTGAAGACATCTCAACTATCGTTCTCAACTGATTTCCTCCATATTTTTATACACATTTACATTCTGTTTTCCTAAAACATTAAACACCGAAAATTGTGAGTAGTGTAGCTGCACTAATTTATATGGTTTCTAAACATACAAAAGTTTAACCAATCCCTGTGGGTTCGACCTTTCTCATCACTATATTACTTTTTTGTGACTGCGTATAGTTGCACATATTTTCACACACCAGATGTCGTCTCCGACGAGTTTGAGAAGTGGTTGGTGCCAGATCAGACTCTGTTCACATGGCTCCTCTCAACACTTTCGGAATCGGCGCTTCCTCGTGTTCTCGCATGTCACCATTCGTGGCAGCTTTGGGAAAAGATTCAGCAACACTATTTTGCTCACCTCAAAGCAAAGGTTCGTCAATTCCGTAACGAACTCAAGAACACGAAGAAAGGTTCGAAATCAATCTCTGAATTCATCACCAAGGTACATTCTGTTGCTGATGCCCTAACTTCTACTGGTGAGGTTATTACTGATTCCTACCTCACGGATGTCATTTTGGATGGTCTTCCCGAAGAGTATAACTCTTTTGTGATGATGATCTTTAGCAAGACTGAGACTCCTACTCTCTCACAAATTGAATCACTATTGTTAGTTCAAGAATCTCAGTTGGACAAGTTTAGGCAAGAATTAACTCTCACTAATGTCTTTGTCAATGTTGTGCAAACTTCGTCACATTCTGGTCATGGAACAAATCAGAACTCACAAAGCATTCAAGGTGTTCGAGGAAATGCCTCTGCTGGCTACAATGCTCGTGGTCGTGGGCGCCAAGGGCGTGCTCGAGGACGTGGTCGAGCAGCTACACCATCTGGCACTAGACCTACATGCCAGCTCTGTGGAAGGTATGGCTACTCAGTCTTAGATTGTTGGTTCCGGTTTGACGAATCCTTTGTGCCACCACCATCTATGACTCAAGCCAACACTGCTACCACGGCGCCTACTGCAACAGACGCCACTGATGCATCTGATTCAGCTACTCCAAATGTGAATCTTGATGAGGCACTTCCCCTAGAGGGCACAGGTAATGCTTCTGAATTATTAGACTCTGGTAATCCTGATGAAGAAGACTGGTATGGTGACACTGATGCTTCTCACCATGTCACTGCCAATTCATCTAATCTGCAACATAGCAGGCCATATAGAGGCAATACTAGAGTTACAATGGGAAATGGTCATATTTCTTGCATAGCAGCCATAGGATGATCTTTATTTACCTCTCCCATCCACCCTCATACTAATCTTGTGTTAAATAACTTATTACATGTCCCTAACATCACTAAAAATCAGCTCTCAGTTTCTAAATTTGCACTTGACAATAATGTATACTTTGAATTTCACACTCCGTATTGTTTGGTGATCTCACAGGTCTCTAAGCAAGTTGTTCTTCGAGGCATTCTAGGCCAAGATGGACTCTATGTCTTCAAGGGTTTACCTATAGCAAAACACTTAGGTTCTAGTTCAGTTAATTCCTCCTCTTTATCTGCTGATAATGCCTTACCTTCTTTGCATACTGCTAGTGTTACACATTCTATTCCTTTACACTCACTGTGGCACAAACGGCTAGGACATGCCAATGCACAAACAGTCTCTCATGTAATGAAACAGTGTAATCTCAAATCATCCTATAATACTGAATTTGAATTCTGTAATGCCTGTCAAATTCGTAAATCCCATCGTTTGTATGCTCCATGTAACATCCCCAAAATAATTGAGATAATTATTTTGAAGTTAACCTAATTACTTAATTTAGTGCTTGATTAATAATTTTATTAATTGAGTGCTAGATTAATTATTAATTGGTGTAGGGTTTTTAAATTGAGTAATAGATAGAGAGGGGTTTGATTAGAAATAAAGAAAAGAGTAAGGGTTTAATAGTCTTTTACCCTCACTCTCACTTATGTGAGTATTTAAAAGAAAAAGAAATGAAAAGAAAGGAAAAAGAAAAGAAAGGAACCGTAGAAGGAAAGGAAAGAAAGAATGGAGAAGTGAGAGAGGGAGAGAGGGTTACGAGAGGGAAAAGAGAGGAGAGGCTGGGGAAACATTCATAAAATTTCTTCTTGTTTGTTCCATTAGAATCCCCTCACCCTCCTCTTCAATTTGACACCAAAATCATATACAACAACCCACTATCCCATATTCTACCATTTTCGAAATTAGTGAGGAAAGTGAGGAAATCTTGAGTTTTTTCTTCTCTAAAGTGTTTTGGAGGTTTGGGAAACTCAAATAGGAGTTTGGTTGTTAGCTTGGAGTGAAGAAATCAAGCTTAGGTGAGTTAGGGTTTGAGAATCAAAATTGGGGTTTTATGTGTTGAAGCAATTGGAGGTTGAAGATGATGAATAGTGAATTCATGGAAGCTTTATGGTTGATTGGAAATTCAAAGCTTAGGAATCAAGTTTAGGCTTAGGGATGAGTTTTGAAGCTCTAGGAGGTCATGTTGGTGCCTAGGTGCAAAGTGGGATTTCTCGCGAGTCGGATGTTCGAGTGGCGGAAAGTCTCAGTGTTTCGTGATTTTCATCACGATAGGTGAGTTCTTCGATTTGTGAGGTTTCGTTAATGATTGAATGTGATGAATTGAAAGTTGAGGCTATGTCATAAATTGATGTTTGATGTTGAATGAATTTGATGATTGAAATGTTTGACTGTTAAATGAATCATTGGGAAGCCATGAATCATTTGGTTGTTGTACGTTTTCGAGGAATGTTTTTGTACAAAAACCGTTAAAATCACATTTGATGTCAAAAGTGTTTTTGATTGATTGGTTGATGAAGTCAATATTTCAGTTTGACGTGAGATTAGAAAACGTTTTGGTGAAAAACCGTTAAACCGCAATATTAACGGATTTTGAGGAAAACTAGCCAATCTTGTTTTGATTGATGTTTGAGTTGTTGAAAAATGTCTATGAATTTGTGTTTTTGTCTCGACAGGAAATTTTGGAAAATTACCTAAATACAAAGGAGACTCTGCCAAACTTTCGTCATAAATATACTTAGAAAATTTTTGGTGTTTGATTTGAAAGCTTTGAAGAAAAACGATATTTAAAGTGTTAAGTTATTTATGAGAAAAGTTTTGGAAAGTTTTATTTTCTAAGTATTCGATTTTAAATATTCATGCTTTTTGGGCAAGAAAGTTCTAAGAAACCAAATCCTCTCTATTTTACCTTAGTTGATCGAACCACCTAGTTATGTGAGGTTAGTCTGGGATTGTAATGTTAACCTAAGTCTGTTGTATGATTTAGAGCACGTGATACCGGCGAGATTCGTGCATTATTACTTAGAAAGCTTGTTGAGGTAAGGGCTTCTTTCTAGCAACTATTAAATGTTTGTGGTTGTGCTTATGGTTGGTAATTGTGTTTGTGGTTGGTAATTGTTGAGGTAAGGGATTCTTTCTAGCCATTATTACTTAAAAAACAGTCGCATGTGGTAAATAGTTCTCGCTCACGTGTTTCGTTAAAAAACTTAAATTTCGGTAAACCGTAATATCTCAGTGGCTATCAAACATTACAATCAATGAATCAGACATAATCCATTCATCAATCATGTTAGCAAGGGTATAAATTAGTTGGGTTTCATATACATGGTGTTCGAAGGTGGTGAATTAGGGAAAAAGGTCGAGAAAATATTCGGGGACACGGGCGGACACAGGTCGCGTCCTAGTTTTCAAAAATTTTGGGCAACAAACAGATTTGGACACAGGCATCCATGTCTATATGACACAGACCGTATCTTGGTAGCAGTGTCTTCAATTTTCAAAATTTTCAGCATCCCACCTTCAACCACTTGTACATTAACCTACCCACACGAATACCTAGCTCTCAAACAGTTATAAACTAACATTTCAAGAACAAATTAGTGATAATGAGCATATAACATCAACCGAAACGACACTAACAATTACATCATGTAACAAGCACAATCAATCATGAAATACATAGCTTATTGAACCTTGCTCAAACTCACTTTCAGAATTTGCAACTCAAACTTCAAACATACATATCATAGCTACTCTAGTGAACTAGAGTTCAAGAAATTGAAAGAAAAGTGAAGAACTCACTTGTTTGTGAAGAGAAAGAAACAAATTCAATCAAACAACAATGGCAAGCAACAAGCGCATCCAAGCACCTCCAATGCACCCCTATTCGAAATCCATGACAACCCAGAAATTGACGGTCAAACTGAAGTGGTAAACCGCTGCCTCGAGGCATATTTGAGGTGCTTCGCAGGTGACCACCCACGTCAATGGTTCAAGTTTCTCCATCTTGCAGAATATTGGCACAACTCATCGGTTCACTCCAGCATTAAGATGACACCATTCCAAGCCCTGTACGGCCGTCCTCCCCCATCCATTCCAGACTATGTCAGAGGCTCAACCAACATAAACAGCTTGGAGTCCACCCTGCAACAACATCAATAAGTGTTAAGTACTTTGAAGGAAAACTTAAAAAGAAGCAGACAACGCATGATCACTCAAGCTAACAAAAAAAGGGTTGACTATACCTTTGCAACAGGAGATCTGGTCTTGTTGAAACTACAACCTTACAGGCAACATACAGTAGCTCGCAGAACATCTCAGAAACTGGCCAAACGATATTTTGGTCCCTTCACCGTGACCTGGCGCATCGGTACTGTGGCTTATGAGCTTGATCTGCCACCCTCAACCAGGATCCACCCAGTGTTTCACGTCTCTCTACTACGCCCTTACTATGGTGGAGACCAAAGTTCCCACTTCACACCTCTCCCTTCGGATTTTGGCGCTTTAGATTTAGAAAGTACAAGAGAAATACAAGGCTCTAAACTGACGAAAAGGAGAAGAGATGAGTGTGCAGCGGAAGGGGAGAACATAGAAGACATGGAAAAAATAAGTCAGAGGAGAAGGGAGAGAATGGGTCGGATTCTGAACCAATGGGAGTATTTAAGAAGTGTGCAATTGAAACTGATGTAAGTACAGCACTTATCCCACTAAAGTATGCGAAATCTCTTTCCAAAGCGACATTAGAACCGTTGGATGGGAAGCACACGCCTCGAATCACGGAACCATCAACAAACACGCCAACAGCTGACGCATTGAAAACGGACAACACTGTGTCCTACGTAGGGCGCCCTCAGCCACACGATTGCAACGTTCCACGCGTCCTCCCATCCAAGCCGTTGGATGCTACGATCCCTCCTTGGAAACTGAAGGGCCTTTTCCTCTGCCTAAGACAGCCGCTGCGCAGAACAGCACGCCTCACGCGCAACCATCCGATCCCAACGGTCCTCTCAATGCTTCATCACAGCCGTTGGATGCTTCTTCGGATTCCCCATGGGTAACTGCGCAATCCTCTCCTTTGCCCAAAATACACGTTACACAGAGCAGCCCCACGTCCGACTCCTCGCAAACAGCGCCATGCGCCCACTTGTCTGCGGGAATCACGCCTGCCTCAACACAAACAGCACCACGTGCCAACCTCTCTGCGGGATTTGCGCCACCGTTCGATGATGATGCAGCGCCAACGGGTGGATTTACGCCACGTGTCAATGCAAACCTTGAGGACAAGGTTTCTGCTGGGCCGGATAGTAGTGATAGGTTGAAATATACCAGGCCCAAAAGGATCACTAAGAAGCCTGATTGGCTTAAAGGGTTCAAATAAAAATACTGGAGGTGCAACTAGTAATTCAGTCTTAATCTTCTTTTATGTTAGTTTGCTTGTAAGGCCCATGGCCCATGTTATGATTTAGCAGCTGAGAACCCTAGCTATTTAAGTGTATTGTCCTCCTCAAAAAGGGGCAAGAAATATCTATGCAGTTTTATTGTTTATCTTCTTCCTTGCAACCCTATTTCTGATTTCTTTAGCTTAGCTTAGTCTATCAGTTTCCTATTTATAGGATAGGTGTAAGTGAGGGGCATTTGGGTCATTTTGGTAGTTTGGTTTAGGACACTTTAATTGTGGTTATTCCCTTTAATAAAATCTAATACTCTCATCTCAATCCCCACATCCAACTAATACACAACAACAATTTCAAGAAAATACACAAAACACCAATTTTGAAATTAAATAACAATCAATTATAAACAATTAGCAAATAAAGTAATCAAAGGAACTTTGGGTGTTATAGAGTGCACCAAAGGAGTGCAAGCACAAACCGATATTGCATATTTTTTTATTTTTTGGAGTATTTAAGTCTTGATTATTTAGATATTATTCATTTTTTAGTTTTTAATATTTAAGCATATAATTGGGGCCAATCTTGAGATTTTGGTCTTGGATAGACTAATAAAATGGTGCTTTATAACTATTTAGGCATCGTTCTCCTTGTATTTTGTGTTGCAAAATCTTTAATGATTAATTCGTAATCAATGGTCTTTAAAAAATTATTTTCAATACAAATTAAAGTAAAATTATTTAATCCATTTTGTGGCAGCACATCTGCAATAACATGAGTAATTAATATTATTTTATAATGACTCCAGAGAATTCAATATCATATAACTCGATTTTTATAAAATTTGATTACCAAAAAATATAATTTGATTTTTATTTTATCCCTGACCGATACGTATGAAAAAACATTTGTTGGGAGAGGTCAACCTCTTAAATGGATCTCAAATATCTCGAAGGATTAGTCTTCACAGTTGCTGTGAAAATTTGATCATGAAGATCACTAGAATCAATTCTAAAAAAAAAAAAGATCACTAGAATCATCGTGCTTTAGGAAAGTTTTAAAAAGTTTGTAATATGATCTCAAATCATTATCAGAGAATGATCCAAGTCTTTCAGGACTAAATTTTTTTTTTAAATATTCCCTGCATGTGCTCTATAATATATAAAAGTTAATGAATCTTATTAGAGAAATTTTCATCATACTATTTTGTTTTGAATTTTCCGTGTTTGTATATAATTATTTATAATTTTTATAATATAATTTTTCTATTAGAATATATGTGTAACTAAAAAAAATGGGTAACCAACACTTTTGGCCTAGTAGCATAAGCTACCCTAAGACACACGAATTCGACCCGGTGCTACTGGTTCGATTCCCGCAGTAGACAAATTCAGTGTTGGGCTTTGCAAAATTTACTCCTAAGGATGAATAGAAATGAGTCTTTTATTAAAAATGTTAGGATAGCCCGTAAAATCTCTCTATGGGTATCCACCGATAGTCCAACAAAAAATGTGTAAAAAAAATTGGTGCCCCCAAAAAGCGGAGCCTTGGATGGTTGTCCATCCCCCACCGATGCCAAGAACCGCCGAATAGTCTTAAATGGACTCACGCTAACATTTGATCTCTACAATGATTTTAGCGAAGTAGGTCATGAATGGATATATATATATATATATATATATATATATATATATATATATATATATATATGGATATGGATATCACAACAAAGATGTACATGAAATTAGGTCTCTGAATCTTACTAACTAACAACTCCTATCCCTACTCACTATGCTAGATCTTAAGAAAAAAGCGTCCTATTGGGCAGCGCTCTTGCTATAAGCGCTGCTTTTGCTTAAAACGCGCAGGGAATGGGCAGCGCTTCTGCTTTAAGCGCTGCTTTTGGTTAACATGCGTTGGGGCGATGGGCAGCGCTTTTTATCAAGCGCTGCCTATAGGAGAACGAGGATGGGCGATGGGCAGCGCTTTTTAATGAAGCACTGCCTATAAGAGAACGAAATTGGGCGATGGGAAGCGTTTTTTACTAAAGCGCTTCCTATTACTATTATTTTTTTTTCATTTTCCTCACATTCCCTCACGCTCCAACGTTTCATTTTCCTTTCTCCCTGAGCTCTCTCACTTTCAGCTCTCTCGCTCACGACTCTCTCTCTCTCTCTCTCTCTCTCTCTCTCTCTCTCTCATTTCGTCCCTCTCACCATTTCGTTTCTCTCTCTCTCAACCATTTCGTCTCTCTCCCTCTCTCTTTCTCTCTCCCATTTCGTTTATCTCTCCCTGTCTCTCAACCATTTCGTTTTGGTTTTGGTTTCCACATTAACCCATTTCATTTTGGTTAGGGTTCAACTATATTCAAGCCAAGCATCTTTGAAGGTAACTCATAAACCCTTTTCTTGGTTTGCATTTAAAGTGTTTGTGTTTTTGACTCAAAGAAGCCCAATTTCTTTATATTACTTGGTTTAAGATATTGTGATATTGTGTATATGTGGTTGTCTTGTTGTGTGTTGTCTTTTTTGTTTTGCATTTAAAGTGTTTGTTTTTTTGATTCATAGAAGACCTATTTCTATTATCTTACTTGGTTTGTGATATTGTGTATATGTGGTTGTTTTTTGTGTGTTGTGTGTTCTAGAAATTTGGATGCATGTGAATGTTGTAAATAATTGACTTAATTATTTGATATGGAAATTAGTTATTCAAAATACCACTTGGTGTTCATAATTTCAATAATGATGTGAATGTTGTAAATGAATGATTGAAATTAGTTATTTGATATGGATGCATGTTGAGTTTCAAGTTTATGTTGTGTTTGAACATGTTAAATTGTATATGTGTGGTGAATGAAACTAGCAAAGTAAAATCAAATATGCGAATTGTTTGTTAGGTTTTGCGAGTTTGTTTTGCCGGAGCTTCGCGTTCATTGTTCGAGTTCGTCCTGGTTCGAGTGTTCGTTCTACTTCGTTCGAGTTCATTGTTGCTTCCACTTGTTCAGGTACTTTTGTTGTTTTCTTGTATTTATTATATGAAGAATGGCAATATGGAAGACATCAAAGTGTTTGATTTCTTTAGTTGAAAATAGTTGAATGTCTTAGCTTCAAAAAAATTGTACGTTGTGTGTTTTTCACCTGTAATAGATTTAAATTCTCTTATCAGAATTTTATTATAAATATTGGGAAATTATGGATAGAAAGTGGATGTCTGCCAATCGTCTGTCCAAGGAATATGTCGCTGGAGTGGATTATTTTGTGAACTGTGCTGTTGAACGTTTAGGGACTTCTAGTAATATCAAATGTCCTTGTTTAAGTTGTTGTTATGTAAAATCAGTTAATGCAGAGGCGTTGGCAGGACATTTAAAGGGTTACGGAATTGATCAAAGTTACGCTTGTTGCATTACTATGATGATTGTCCTGAAGTAATTGCTAAGTATGTGGTTGTTCTAGTTTAAAGCTGAGAAAATGTTGATTGCAACTATATGTGCTGAAATGGGTTTAAATGAATCCGTATGTCAAATTATGCTTTGAATAACCTATGCTTGATGTTAGTTTGAATTGAAGTTGCTTTCATTGAATGACCCATTACAATGTGTGAAATTGTGTGTTTTTGCTGGTTTACTTGCTGAGAAATATAATTGGAATGAATTGGGAAACAAGTGTTTAAAGTTGGGAAGCCAAATGAGCAAATATGACCAGGAAAATTGCAAATGTAAAAAGGAAAACAAACAAAAACAGAAAAAAATAAAATAAAAATTATACAATGGGCAGCGCTTTTAGGACAAAGCGCTGCTAATTGCCTTAGCGCTTTTAGGAATGGGTAGCGCTTTTATGAGCAAGCGCTACCCATTCCTAAAAGCACTAGGGCAATGGGCAGCGCTTTGTCCTAAAAGCGCTCCCCATTGTGTTAGCGCCTTTTGGGAATGAGCAGCGCTTACGCTAAAAGGCGCTGCCCATTCCCAAAATGCGCTAACATGATGAGTAGCGCTTTTCGCAGGAGCGCTACCCATGGCTATCAATGTGCAGCACTTCTTAAGCGTTGCCCATTGTGGGAGTAGAATCAGTAGCGCCAAGTTTAGCAGTGCTTAAAAGCGCTGCCCATGGCTAAAAAAAGCACTGCCCATTCCCAAATCTGTTGTAGTGACTTATCCTAACCTAATATCATGTAACCATTTCAAACTAAAAAGGATCACACTAAAAATGAGTAATCTTAAATTAGGCTAACAAACATTATAGTGAGCCTCTAAAAAAGTTTAAAAATCATACATTTCTAATATAGTTATATATTATTTCATATATGACACCAAATTAATTAACCTCAAAGAGTTCGCATGACAAGACTTGTATCACGGACCACAGGTTCTCAACTCTCCTTTAAGGTGAGATAAATATTTTCCCTTTGTAAGTGTTCAAAAAATTAGAAAATTTTCCGTTTTAGCCTAATGCATCATTCCCACACCCTAAAAACTTCTACGATCAATAGAAAAGTATAACACAAAATGATAAAGAAAATGTGTTATGAATATGCAAAAATATTTTCACTTAAAAATAGAAACAAAACCATATTGGTTAATTAATTTTGTCCGGTCCCACCCACTTTATTTTTATTTGTAAAAGGTCCTACATGCAAAAATATTTTCACTTATAAATAGAAACAAAACCATATTGGTTAATTAATTTTGTCCGGTCCCACCCACTTTATTTTTATTTGTAAAAGGTCCTACATGCATTTAATTAGCTTCATGGTTTTTTCTCGAGAAAAACTGTCATGTCAATTCTCATATAACGATATATGGTTAGTAATAATATAAAAAAGGAAAAAAAAAACAACTACTAAATGATAAAAAAAAAAGTGTGACGTCTCGGGTTTAAATCTCTATAAGTCTCTTAGATGTGAAGTAAATTTTATTACTTTCATAAGTGCTGAAAGAGCTCGTAGGTCTTCCTAATCTTAGACTGAGACATAATTAATTCCCTCACCCTAAAATTTAATGTACCAAAAAAAAAATATAGGAAATGATTAAGATATCCACATGACGTGGGTCATACCCTTACATAATGCCGATTATAAATACAGAGCTCCCCAGATGCCAAATTTGCAAATCATAAGTTCATAACAACCCAAAACCATTCAATTATTTCCCATAAAGTTCAGTTTAATTTCCTCATTGGTTATAATGGCTTCTTCTCTAGTATTCACAGTCCATAGGCGTAACCCAGAATTTATTACTCCATCAAAACCCACCCCACGTGAAGTAAAACCACTCTCAGACATAGATGACCAAGAAGGCTTACGTTTTCAAATTCCAGTTATTCAATTCTATCGTTATGATCCATCAATGAAAGGGAAAGACCCTGTTGATGTGATTAGAAAAGCACTTGCTAAAACGCTTGTGTTTTATTATCCTTTTGCGGGTAGATTGAGAGAAGGGTCAAATAAGAAATTGATGGTGGATTGTAATGAAGATGGTGTTTTGTTTATTGAGGCAGATGCTGATGTTACTCTTGAGGAATTTGGTGATGCGTTGCAACCTCCGTTTCCTTGTTGGGAAGAGCTTCTTTATCATGTTCCTGGTTCTGGAGAAGTGCTTAATACTCCTTTGTTGCTTATTCAGGTTTGTTTAGTCTTTTATCTTCTCAAACTTTCACACCCATCACTTTGTAAGCTTCTTTTATAGTACTTTTGTTGCATATTAATTGTCACCGTAAAAAAGTTGTTTATAAAAAAATACTCCACCGAGTCTCCTTTATGAGTAAAAATGGACTTTTTACATTTATCGAATAAGATGTGTGTATATGTTCTATATCCTTGGGCGAGAATTATTGTTTATCGTGAGAAATGACAATTGTTAATTATAATCGTTAGACTAAAATTAACGGTTAAGATTACGTTATTAATTACAAATTTTTTCATTTTTATAATAAAAAGTTTTTTCATTTATAAAGGCTTGCAATACCATATTTACAATAAAAAACTTGAATTATTGTCAAAAACAATAACTAACTTGAATTCTAATTGCAGGTAACACGTCTCAAGTGCGGTGGTTTTATTTTCGCTCTTCGGCTAAACCACACGATGAGCGACGCAGCAGGTTTGGTCCAATTCATGAGTGCTTTGGGTGAAATATCTCGCGGAATGCACCAACCCTCAGTTCCACCGGTGTGGCATAGAGAGCGTCTAAATGCAAGGGACCCACCTAGAGTGACGTGTACCCATCGAGAATACGAAGATGTCCCTGATACCAAAGGAACCATCATCCCCTTAGACGACATGGCCCACCGCTCTTTCTTCTTTGGTCCCACTGAGGTAGATGCTATTCGCACCCTCCTTCCACCACACCAACAACAACAATCCAATTTCGAAATCCTCACTGCATGCCTCTGGCGTTGCCGCACAATAGCATTACAACCAGATTCACACGAGGAGTTTCGCATAATCTGCATTGTCAATGCGCGTAGCAAGTTTAACCCTCCGTTACCAAATGGTTACTACGGGAACGCTTTTGCATTTCCTGTTGCGGTCACAACTGCAGGGAAGTTAATTGAAAATCCGTTGGGGTACGCATTGGAGTTAGTTAGAAAAGCAAAAGCAGATGTCACTGAAGAATATATGCATTCAGTGGCAGATTTGATGGTAGTTAAGGGGCGTCCTCATTTTACTGTGGTGAGATCGTATCTTGTTTCAGATGTGACACGTGCCGGGTTCGGAGAGGTTGACTTTGGGTGGGGAAAGGCGGTTTATGGCGGACCAGCTAAGGGAGGTGTTGGGGCAATACCTGGTGTGGCGAGTTTTTATATTCCTTTTAAAAATGCTAAGGGAGAGGAGGGTTTGGTTATACCAGTTTGTCTGCCGTCTCAAGCAATGGATAGGTTCGTGAAAGAGTTGGATAACGTGCTTAAGAACAACCATGTCCATCCTACAAAGGGTGGTATGAAAACTAGTTTTATCGTTTCTTCGTTATAGCTTTAGCAAATGTTTGAATTTTCTGTATTTCGAAAACAAAATCGTATTTTATTACTTCAAAATGTTAGGGTGATATATTGTGGTGCAAAAGATGAATGAAGGGTTACAATGCTAAATTAAGCAACGCTTTAATATTAGTCTTTCACTGTGCTAGATTATTAAATAAATTGCACACCTTTCATTATTTTAATATTGGATATAGGTTTTTTGCTTAAATAATTTTTGCCTTTTATATTTTGATTACAAAAAACAATTTTCCTTTAATTACACTCTTCTTAAGCTATTTAGAAATTTTTAAATATGTTTTTGAACAAAAAAAATTAGTAATCAGGTGTTTTGAAATTTAAAATAGTTTGTATTATTCTAATTGTATTTCTTAATTCTTAAATAATTTGTAATTAGATCATTAAATATTTAAATAATTTATAATTAAGTCTATGAACATAGGACCTAATTTCAATTACTTAAAGTTTTAAGAACGTATTCAAAATTATTTAAAAAATTTAACATACAAAGACTCAAATACAAAATGTTAACAAATTTAGAGACCCAATTATAAATTTTTTAGTTTCTTTTTTTTTTTGACGGATCTTTAGTTTCTTTTTGAAAAGATTCTTTAGTTGTTTTAAAATTCTCAAATAGTTCATCTACATCCAAGTTAACTAATTTATTTTTGAAGCTTTGACCAAGCCCCTGTATTTATAATATACCCCACAGTTCTTGATTCTTTGGATGCAGCCACTGTATTTTTTTTAGATAATATTTTTAATTTCTGTTTAGATAATTTGTGGCCAGTTCTCTAAGCTTTGACCAATCAACTCTATTTCAATTTGTGGCCAGTACGTTATGCTATTGACATATGAATATTTATTTTATCTAGGAACACAAATATATATTAGCCAATCTGAGTTGGCGTAAGCAGAGCTATAAGTTTCGGCCGAGCCCAACCGGCCAGTCCGATGGCTTAGTGTTTTGAGTTGGGTTAGACTCAAAAAATAGAGGTCCATAAATAATTAGGCCATTTTTGCCCAGCCCAGTTGTCCCATGAGCCGAATTGAGTCTGTTTTTTTTTTGCTTTTTTGTGCTTTTCTTTGTTAAAATATGAAGTGGGCAGGCTAGCACGCTAGACCACGTGTTTTGAGCTGAGCTGAGCTACAAAAAACACAACCAAGTAGATAAAAAGGCTTGCCCAGCCTAGCTCGCTTTTGCACTCTGGCCCATTGGGCAGGGCGAGGTTGCCTGCCCAATTTGAGAGCTCTAGGTATAAGTGGTTGAGGACACTATTAGAAAAATCTATATTAGAGAGGGGGAAAATCCGTCACTAACAATTAAAAATCCGTCACAAATCTTGTTGGCGGCAGAATTTGTGACGAAACCAAATTTGTAACTAATTTTTGTGTCACTAAATTTTTAGCCAGTGATTTTGAAATCTGTCGCTATTAGAGAGGAATTAATTCGTCGCTAATAGAGGGGGAAATTCTCTGTCGCTAATAGATAGGGAAATTTTCCGTCGCTAATTGGGAGGGACAAAAAATTTCTATGACTAATAGCGAGGAAACAATCTGTCGCCAATGACAAGCAACTCTTTTTTCCCTACCTTTTAGTGAGAGATTTTCTATCAATTTAATAAAACACTAATCTATATATAATTGGAAAGACACTTTTAATCTCAAATTAGCGACTCATTAAATTTAATACAAAACTTCTCTAATATGAAATATGCTATATATAACTAACAAAATTTATAAACATTATCCATCATAAGTAATGTTACTTCATCAAAAAAACATAACTACATGGTTTTATAACGCTCGTAATTTTCAAACTAATTCAATATAAATCCAATCCAACTAGGGGTGTTAAAATGGATGGATTGGATGGATTTGAATTTGGATTATGATGGATGGATTGGAGACAATCCATTTATATCCATTAAAATTGTATCAAGCAAATCCAATCCAATCCATCCATTTACAAAAAAGTCCATTCAATCCATCCATTAGCAAATTTTTTATGAATGGATATCCAATCCATCCATTAATATTTTTAAAATATAAAAAATCTTTTAATAAAAAAATATTTTTATGAGTAAAAAAATACTTTTACAGATAATTTTAATATATTGTTTTACTGCAGAATTTTCTTTAAATATTTTTAATATCTATAAATGTATAAATATATATATATATATATATATATATATATATATAGTTATATATAATATAATAGTTATATTATATATATATATATATATATAAATATAAATATAAATATATATTTATATATGGAGGTGGTTCCAGCGGCGACCGGTGGCGGAGCTCTGGCGACCGGTGCGGCTGACGGCGGGGAGCTCCGGCGACCCCCACGGCGGCGGGTGACAGCGCTCCGGCGACCCCACGGCGGCCGGTGGTGGCCGATATATATTTATATATAATATATTATATATATTATAATATATATATATATATATATATATTATATTATATATATATATATATATTATTTAGTTCCTAAATTTGAAAAAAAAAATTCTTGAAAAAAACATTTTTTTAAAAACTGAAATTTATTTTTAAAAGTATTTTTTTTGTAAAAAAAATATTTTTTATAATTATCCAATGGATCTTACTTCAAACAAAATAATAATCCGATCGATTTTGATTTTGTAGTTATCATAATCCAATGGATTTAAAAAATATATTGGCTGGATCAGAGCCATCCATAAAATTAAACGGATGGATTCAATCCAATCTATTAATATTTATTTTTTTTTGTAACGGAAGCCATCAATAAAATTAAACGGATGGATTCAATCCAATCTATTAATATTTATTTTTTTTGTAACGGAAGTATTGAATAGATTTTACTATAACCAGACTGAATATCCGATGGAAAAATGAATGATTTTGACACCCCTGAATCCAGCATCACAACAATGGTTATAGATCCATCTAACATTTATTCCACCGGACACTTGGTTATAGAATGTAGGAATCAATCGCTTAGGGTCACGACTCACGCTGTCACGCATATCTCTGATGGTAAAACTTGGCACACAAAGTTGCCATAAATTGACTTACAGTTAAAAGATACCCAGAATTGAAGCAGTATGGATATGTAATTATGTATAGTGTGAAGCGTCTGACAATATTATCATGAAGGGAAAGCGTTGCAGGATGGGTGGATAACACCTAACAATAAATGGTCCCAGATAACAAGACATGTTTTTAACCAAACAAATAATGAAATGTTGAATCTGAGAATTTGCCACAAAAAGTGAATCCTAACCACACAGGAGAGAGAGAGAGTTTGTCTTGCTTGATTCAGATTAATCAAAGACAACAAAAAAAGTAAATACAACAATATGTTTAAAAAAGGGAAAACCGAAGTAAGCCATCAGAATTAAGTTACCGGTGAAACTAGTAAATCACACATACGTCCATTCATTACAGATTTAATCTAATCTATTTAATCTAATATCTAATTTAAGGGTAAAAATATCATTACCCACTATTTCTTTCTTTTTCTTCCTACACTCTCTTTCTTCCTTTTTTTTCCTCTTTCTTCTTACACTCTCTTTCATCCTTTTCACTTTTTTCTTACAATCAATCTATTTCTTTCTTTTTTTCTTTTTACTTTACTTTTACTTTTCCCATAAACAATTTTTCTCTTTCTCTTATCACTTCACTTTAGTTTTTTTAACTAAATTTCTAAATTTATACAAGGATTAAATATGTTTTTGGTCCCTATAAATATAGCGAATTTTGTTTTTAGTCCCTCTAAATTTTTTTGGGCACTTTTGGTCCCTACATTATTTTGCGTTAGAACTTATAGTCCCTGCTGTTAACTTTCACTAACGGTGCTGACATGGCATAGATGATGTGTCAATTTTTTATGTGCTGGCATGCTATGTAGGAGTCCACGTCATTTAAACGTGCCAAGTAAGCGTACATGTAGGAAATTAAAAAAACAAATTAAAACAAAGTTACAAACAGAAAATAAATAAACAACAAATTGAAAATTAGATTGAAGCTTTAATTCCCAGTTTCCCTTATATGTTCCTCCTTCTATCCCTACAAACCCAGAAACACAATCTTGCAACCAAAACAAAGCATCAAAATTTAACTGGTGAAAGGAAAGAACCTAAGTTGCAACCAACACAACCCTCAAACTCAACTCTATCAATGATAATCAAAACCCACTTTTTTATACGAAAGAACCTCAGCCGCAACAACAACACCTGTTGAAAGGAAAGAAAAGAAACATTGCAGAAAGGGAGAAAAAGAGTTTCATGGCGAAGAGAGAGAGAGAGAGGGGGAGGGGGGGGAGAGGGAAGAACTAGGGGGGTTTGATGCGGAGGGTTCACGGTCAGGTAAGGGAAGAACCCAGATCAGAGAGAAAGATGCAGTTAGCGAGAGAGATGGCAGAGCGGCGGCAGCGAACAGCGTTTGCGGTGACCAAAGCGGCGCCCGTGAGAGCGTGTTCACCGACGTGCTACGACACTTTTAGAATGCGAAATACCTTTTTGGATCTGTTCCTCTTCACGAAAACCAGAAATCCAGTTATGGAAAAGACTTGAAGCGATGAGAAAAGCTTGGATTTGAAGAAGTTGGTTACCCATATCTAATTTAAGGGTAAAAATGTCATTACCCACACTTTTTTTCTTTTCTTCTTACACTCTCTTTCTTCCTTTTTTTTTCTCTTTCTTCTTACACTCTCTTTCCTCCTTTTCACTTTTCTCTTACAGTCTCTTTCTTCCTTTTTTTTTACTTTACTTTTACTTTTCTCATAAACAATTCTTCTCTTTCTCTTATCATTTCACTTTAGTCTTTTCTAACTAAATTTCTAAATTTATACAAACACTACTCTACTAAAATTACCAATAAAAATGTAAATGAGCTACACTAAAAAAAAAAAAAAACTATCACCTTTTTGGAAAAATTTATCACCTTAAAAATTTAATTTTTTTCTCCGAAATCTGTTTACACTCTTATTGATAATCTACTATCACCTCTTATTGATAATCTACTATCTTTTACTATATACTATAATCTACTAATCAATTGAAACTATCAGATAACTGCACTGATATATAAAAAAACACGGGATAACTGCACCGATATATAAAAAAACACGGGATTAATATTTGCCAATGATAATTATAATTTTTGAAGAATACTATAAACCTACTATCTAAAAAACAAGAAGGCTTAATTATTATTTAAACTGATTAATATTTAAAACACACATGACAAATATTGGTCGCTAATACCTAAAAAAAGACAAATAATTGTCACTGATATATAAAAAAACAGGGGATAAATATTTTTTATTGATAATCTACTATCTATTTTTTACTATCTACTATAATCTACTAATCAACTCAAATAATCAATTGAAACTATAAGATAACTGCACTGATACATAAAAAAAACACGGGATAACTGCACTGATATATAAAAAAAAGATGGGGATAACTTCAATGATATATATAAAAACACAGTATATCTGCACTGGTATATAAAAAACACTGGATAACAACACTGATATAAAAAAAACTGCACTGATCTATAAAAAAATACGGGATAAATGCACAGATTGTTTTTAAATTTTAATATTTATCTATTTTTTATTTGAAACTCGATTTTTTATCTATTTTAAATTTGTCTTTATTTTGATGGGGTAATGTTCAGACTATTTAAATACTATCTAAGTTCATTCATAAAAAGAACATGACAGTACCCGTGCGTATGCACAGGTATCCTACTAGTTTAAACGTATAAAGCAAAAGAACTACTAGCCACCATAACACTTTCAGCACCGTAACCTTGGCAGTTGGCAGCAAAACAAACACCTGCAACAATTAAAAAAATATTAGTAATGCCATCTAAATTCCAGATAAACATCTAGCACAGCACAATCCAAGTGTTTAAACTTCCCGTAAGAAAATGAATATCCAACTTATTATTTTCTAAAATCAATAAGAAAAAGTTCACCTCTAGAAAAAACTCTAATATGGTTTACATTGAAAACAAAAAAACCCTACACACAAGAGCTGAGTATGTAATCTTTAGAGAGATAGCGAAAAAATTAGAGTGCTGGGAAATGCAAAGGGGGTTTCACGAAAATGAGATTTGCATCGAGATTGATTGAGATATACAGAGAGATACTTCAGTTTTTGTTGGAGAAATTTCCAAAATATATATTTGGAAGATTGCAATTGGTTAAATATATATGACTTTGCATACTTGTAATAGTGTTGGGTCTGGTGGTTCGATTTGTTCTGTGTGTCTTTAAGGTACCAAGTTCGAGTCCTCTTCTTGGTTGTTTTTATTTTGGTACGTTATTTTAATTAATGGACTAAAATGAAATTAAAAGGGGTGTGCGAATTGGCACCTGTTGGATTAGAACTTGAGACTCCTAGTTGGAGAGGCGCAGCGTTCAACCATCAAAGCAACATGTCGTTTTGAGTATTTTCTTGTACGTAAATGGTACATAACCGTTGCATAGAGACTATCTGAAGAGTTGTTTCTCCTCACCAAGTGGCATAAGTTTCTCTATAAAATAGACACTTTTGGGCAGAAAGTAGAACACGAATTTCATGTTTACATGATCCAAAATTCTGGCCAAAATTAATATCTAAGTCATTTCTTCTTTTCTCTAGTGCACGAGAGTAATTGAGAAAACTTTATTCCGTAAACTACCTATTGATCGATACGCTTGGTGTGGGTATGCAGACCATGTCAAGGAACCGATCCATTGTATCCTAAAGGGGATTCGTCGGTCATCCTATTACATCCAATCTTGAGTGATTGGTGTGGGCGAATCGAACCTAAAGCTTAGTGTCATATACGCCTTGGAGTATTGTGCAATGATAAATTTACTCTCTCATTGTTATTTATTTTACTTGTCAATCACAATTATTTTTACTAATGATTTTCTATGTTTGGTTGTTCTTTTTAGTTGCAGCATTATTCCCACCAACAAATTGTTCTCACAGTTTTGATTTTGCACAGGAAGAGGTGTAGAGTGCATTGTCTCAGACACCATAATCGCGAATCGACAGGAGGCACAAATCGAAGTAGAGAATGAGAACTAGGGTTTGGAATGGAAAGGTAGCTCACGTTTTTGGAAGTGGAGAGAAGGTTTCAGATTATAGAAAGGTGTCAGATTAATGTGACACCCTATTACACCTTCATCCAAATACTTTAATTTTTTGCCGACATGCAAAAACAATACAAGGTATCTTAACAAGCTAATGACAAGTAGTAATCTCTATTTCAGAGTTAGTAATAAACTAGGAATGTGTTAGATTCTAACCAACTAAAGCATAACATAAGGATAAAGAATACTTTGTAAACTTTGAGGAAATTAAGATAACAAACCTCAACAACCAAACTTCAATGAAAAATAAAAGATCTTTGCTGCCACCTCTGAAGCATGGGTACTTCAAATCGGAGCCGTACCCATACCGGGTACGTACCCAGTATCGGTACTCATTGGGTACTCAAGCATGGCTCTCAATCATCTCTCTGACTCTCAGGAACAGTATAATAAGATGACCAGACCATGAAAAAACAAAGGGAACTCCAAACCTTGTCTTCACCTATTTATTTCACTATAAATGCTGAATTCTTCAAATATAATCAAGTTTGTAAATAAGTTAGAAAGAAATAGGAGAAGATCTCTATTTCAATGCAACAACTCCCAACAGCACAACACACATGTATATGTTAGAAAGCAATTTCTTAACTACAATCTCAATCTCAACTTCGAAACAGCAAATTAAATCGCAAAAAATTACTTGCAACAATAGAACTGAATGTTCAAGTTTTAACTTAGAGCAATCATCTCTGATTTGGCGGAGACTCACTTTATTGATAATACCTTTTACTTTGTGAAGATATTAAGTTTGCAGTGGACTAGGGCAATGCTCATCTTGACAATGTAATCATCTTATTCCTCTATTGGCTCTAAATGATTTCTATACTTAAACAAACATGCGCTAACCTAAAAGTATGCTTGTTGCACAATGAAACATGCAGTTTGTTTCTGCATACACACAAGACATCAAACTTTAATTGGACTCAAATACATTCTACCTAAAGTTTATCATAATTAAACTTGTTCGTAGGGTTAAAATATTGATGCATGAAATTGCAGAAAACTTTTCTCCAACTGAGTCCTATTCAAACATCTATCTATCTCAAATGATCCTGCTACACTTTGTGCTGTGAAATCAATAAAGGTGCTCTTTTTTTAAACCATGAAGTCAACATATTCTTGGAAAATGGATTTTTCATAAGTATAACAAATTCAAAGGGAAAGATAAATAAATAAATTTCCACGATTACCAGTTAACTACTTTAGCAACTCTTCTTCACCCATGAAATTTTTAAATTCTTTGGCTTACTTTGAGAAAAGAAAACACATGTAATTTATTTCACCAATTTTGATTGCAGGCATAGGAAATTGGCAAAGGAGGAACAAACTACATCATAAATAATTTTAAGGATGAAGTTTGTTTATGATTACATGTTTCATCTATTATTAAACAGTTATGCAAAGCTATTCAAATACAAACAAACCATACCAGCAGAAGCAAGCCAGCAACAACCTCGACCGAGCCAAACTCGGAGTCGACCAATGCACCTGGAGGTGATTCAGCAGTGGAAGGAGTTGCAGGGAAGGATACAGTAGCCTAGGGCTTTTGTTTCTCTTGTATTTTTGAACAATGGTTAAAACTTTGAACACCAGGCCATCAGTGTGTGGTGCGACACTTAACTTTCATAATTTAATCTTCATTTTGCACACCCTCCCAAATGGTTGGGTAATACACTTTGAGATATTTCCCATTAATATTTCTGCTAAGTTCTTCTCCTTACATGTTTACCAGTTTGTATGCACCTCTACTATGTACCTTGCTAACAAGGAATGGTCATTCCCAATTTGGCGATAATTTTCCAAACTTAGGATCTTTAATCCCAATCAACAAAATAGTTTTCCAAAGTAAGTCCCCTTCAACAAACTTTTTAGGTTTCACATGTTTGTTATAGGCTTTGGCCATTTTGATCATAGATAGTTCAATCTAGCCTATCATCAACCACTGAATCTAACTCCATTAGCATGACTTGTTGATAATCATTCATGTTAAACAAATGTTGTTTAGCCACTCTTAGTGATGACACATTAATCTCTAGTGGCAGAACAACATCGAGCCCATAGGTTACCCGATAAGGAGTCATTCCAATGGCAGTGGAGTTAGAGTTTCACATAGCCCAGAGAACATCATTCAGAGTCTCATGTCATTTTCTTGACCCGTCTTCAATGTCCTTCTTGATCAATTCCATGATGATCTTGTTGGTGGCCTCTCCTTATCAATTAGCTTGAGCATAATAGGGTGTTGAATGCCTGAGCTTAATTCCAAATTGTTGAGCAAAGACTACCACTATATCCCCTGTGAGCATAATACCTTGATGAGCGGTAATAGTCTTAGGGATTCCAAATCTATATATGATTTGGTGTTGGATTAACTTTCTCCCTACATCCTGGGTAACATTGACCATCAGCTGAGCCTCCAACCATTTGGTGAAGTAATCTGTGGGAACTATGATGAAGTTATGCCTTTTGGATCCAGGTGGGTGAATCTTCCCTCTCAAATCCATAGTCCAACCTTTGAACAATCAAGACTTGACTATTGGGTAGAGTTCATCAACTGGTACCCTCTGGATAGGACCATGAAGCTGGAAAACCTCACACCCATTGGCATACTGGAAGCAATCTGCTGTTATAGTTGGCTAGTAATAGCCATGCCTATAAATCAGCCATTTCATGATAGGACTAGCTCTATGAGAGCCACAAATTCCTTCATGCACTTCACCCATGACCATGTATGATTCACTCTTGTTAATACACATCATAAACACTCCATTAGCAGTCTTTTATACAATTCATCACCTATCAAGACATAATTTAGAGCCCGTTGTTTTAACTTGAAGCTAGCTCCAGCGGAGGGGTTCTGCAAATAGTTAATCAACATATGCTTCGAGGAATCGGGAGGCTCTATGCAAGCAATCCGAGGTGATTCTTCCTGCGTTAATTCCTCCGTCATCTCCCTATAGTCAGAGGCTTGCTGAGCTAGATCATTTGCATCTTGGTTTTCTTCTCCGGGGACATATACAATTACTGCATTGGCAAACAACTATAGCAAGTTATGAGCCGAGGCACGTAATTCCTTCAACTTGGTGTTTGTTAGCCTGCATTTTCGACAGACTCAATTAAATGTAGTCAACGAGGTTTGACTTGCTAATTTCAAGAGGAAAGATGTTGATTTCGACAGGGAGAAGTTTTCCCAAGAATGTTCGACACAGTGCTTAACTTAGTAGAAATTGAAGAATTGAAGCCAATGGTTCGACGAGAAGAAATTAGTAATGGATCAGAAGTCAAGTGCTCGTTGTCGAAGTGGCGTAAGAACACTTATAATTTCAAGTTTTAACCGCAAGAACACTTATAATTTCTGGAAAAGCTTTAGCACAAATGTTCTGGGATTTTCTAGTTGATCCTGCAAGCAACATTAATTTGTAACTAGCGGTGTTTACCAAAAAAATTTCAAAGATGGCGTGCTCTAATGTAAACAATACTTCTGCATCAAATGCACCAAGTTCACAAGAACAAGCGTCAGTTAGTGACGCTAACGCTACGAATGTCGTGGGAGTAACCGCTTCCATGCCTTCTTCGACAGTTATGGGCGTAACCGCTGTAGCTGCTCCTGTAATTACTCCTGTGTCGATGATGACAACGGCAGCATTGACACAGACTAACGCGATGGCTTCTGTGCCACCAATATTAGGACCAAAAAGTCCTTTAATGGCTAATCCAATGATTGGAAATATGCCATTTAATTTGCCTATGAACAGTAGGAGTTATCCATATGGCATGCCAACCGCCTTGATGGCAGGTCTTCAGACAAATTCGCCTACCTATGCGGACAATGCAATTACAGGATTTACGCTTACACATAGTTCATCAAAGAACATTTTTAGTCGAAATGTTCAACCTTCATTGACCACATCATCTTTGTTGGCATTAAGGCAACAAATGGATGAAAGTAATCATGATATGGTTAATATGTTGACACAACAAATTGGTACAGTGTTTAACCCTCTAATACAAAACACAAATAATAGTTACCAAATGTTAGCAACACAAATGGGAAGAATTGCTGATTTCTTTGGCACTTTACCAGTGCATAACCAGCAAATTCCTCAAATTCACAATGTTAGGCCTATTGAAATCCCCATAGAAAGGCCCAACAATGCAGTTCCCATCAATCAAGGGCAACAACTTATTGTCGAAGAGCCTGTTCCTGATGTTGTGTTAGTTAATAGGAACCAAAATGCTGATGAAGTGGTTAGGCACGTCCAACAAAATAATTTTGGAATCCAAAACAATTTGGCTAATCTTGTCGAAAATATTCTAGCCCAAAATGGTCTTAACTTAGGCCTAAATAGGCCTAATTTTGTGTCACCTTTGTCGGATTATATATTGCAAACAGAATTTCCCAGGGGATGGAAAATCCCTAAGTTCACAAAATTTGCTGGGGAAACTAGCGACTCTACTGTTGAACACGTTGCCCGTTATTTAACTGAGGCTGGTGACATAGCACACAATGAGAATTTAAGAATGAAATACTTTCCAAATTCTCTAACTAAAAATGCTTTTACTTGGTTCACCACTTTACTTCCACATTCCATATATTTAGCGAGGGACTTTGCCGTCGCAAATGACCTTTTTTTTTTGTATTTAAAGGCATTCCATGAGCAATTCTATATGGGCCAATCCAAAATTAGTCTTAAGGAATTGGCTAGCGTTCGACGTAAAGTGGCGGGGTCTATTGGTGACTATCTCAATAGATTTAGACTTCTCAAGGCAATGTGCTTTACTCAAGTGCCTGAGCACGAGTTAGTCGAAATGGCTGCTGGTGGCCTAGATTATTCTGTAAGAAAGAAATTAGATACTCTGCACTTAAGAGATATGGCACAATTGGCTGATAGAGTTCGACAAGTCGAAAGGCTTTAAGCTGAAAAGGCTAGAACTAGTAGGTTCAACAATAAAAAAGAAAAAGTTGCATATGTCGACACTAATGACAGCGACCAAGAATTCGACATATCGTATGAGGATGTCGAAGAAGAGGTTAACATTGTAGAATTAAAACCCGGGCCTCCTTATACATGTAAAGTGTTAAAGCCGTCAGATGGGAAAAATCCTGTCGAACCTAAAAATGATAAGTTTGTTACAAAAACTTACACCTTTGATGTTTCTAAATGTGATGAAATATTTGATCTTTTGGTTACTGATGGTCAAATTTTGGTGCCTAAAGGCCTGAAAATACCACCATTGGAACAAAGAAAAAAATGGGTTTTTGTAAACTCCATAACTTTTTAGGCCATAACACTTCTCGTTGTGTTGTTTACAGGGATTTGGTCCAGAAAGCTCTCAATGAAGGTAGGCTGAAATTTGGTGACAAATCAAAGCCTCCAATGCAAATCGACACTGATCCTCTTCCAACAGCAGAGACAATGTATGCTGAAGTCGACATCATGGTTGTCGAAGCCACTGGAATTGTTGCTGGAAATGATAATTCGACAAAAGATACTGAAATTTCTGAGGTTAATGTCGAGATGGTCACTGAAGACCAATATACTGAGAAAATGAAAGTTGCTTACCCAAAAGCAGAAGAGGAATTAATTGATTTCTTTAATCGTTGCAAGATAAGCAACACAGAAGTGATGCTATGTCTAAGATGCAGTTCTGTCTTTGACAAAGAGGCTGCAAAGAGCCTTGAAGGTTATTGACCTCAATTGAAGCGGAAAGGAAAATGGGTCGACAAAAGGCCAAAATTCAGTTTCAACAAAAGCGGGAAACCATACAAAGTTACTTCGTCAAAGCATACTCAGAAAGAGCAACTTAAGACTTATGTTCCATCAACAAAGTCTCCTGTAGAGAAATGGGTGTACTTCGGTGGAAAGAATACCGGATACTTACCCGTGAATTCTAGTGGGAAAAGTTTTAAGTATCAACCAAAACCCACAAAAATGGTCAAGGGCAGCACCAGTACTACTGGCCAAAACAAGGCACTTGAATCTAACAAGTATGCCTATAACAACAATTACAAGGGGAAGAATCCCATGGCTAGAACTCAATGGCGCAGACACCAACGCCAAAAGAAAGCTATTGGTGCAGGACGAGTGGAGAGTTCTAACAATGACAAAGGTAAGCAAGCGGCAGTCGAAGTGGCTAGAAAGCCAGCTACTGAGAGGATATTTCCTCCACTCTCAGCAATCAAAGAAGGCTTTAACTTAGACGAATAAATGGAGTCTGATTTTGCTAATTCTGGGTCAAATTTTGATGTCCTATGCAATGTGGTCTCAATTCTACCAACTGAGTATGATGTAGTTTCTGAAGTGAATGATGTCGAGGAAGATTGCGACGAAGAGGCTACTTATAAACCAATTTGTTACTATGTGCTGAAGAATGGTTGTGGCGAAGAACAACATGCTGTATTTGAGAAACCAGATTGTGGAATGATGAACCATCTCAAACCTTTGTTCATTCAAGCTAAAGTGAACAACATAGGTGTCAACAAGATTTTGGTCGATGGTGGTTCTGCTGTAAACTTGATGCCACAACATTTGTTGAGGAAAATTGGTAAATGTGATATGGATTTGAGGCCTCACAACGTGGTACTCACAAATTATGAAGGAAAAATTGGCCACTCACTTGGGGCCATTGAAGTCGAGTTAGCTGTGGGTGATAAAATCCAATTTTATGCATTTTTTAAAGACATTTTTGAGTCACTTTTAGAGTAATTATATATCAATCATGTAAATCACTGACTTAATTTGCTCTATATTTTACAGAAAAGAAGAAAAGATAAAAATGCAAATAATATATATATATATATGTGTGTGTGTGTGTGTGTGTGTGTGTGTGTGAGTGTTTGGGTTTGAAAGAAAGAAAGAAATGGCCATTACATGAGACAAGCCCATAATACAAAAAAATAGAAGCCCACAATGAATTGGAAAGAAAGCTTGGAAAAAAAGAAACACTCTAAGGCCCAACAATTAAGTGGGGAACTCTATACTTGAAGAAATAAAAAAAGAAAGCCGCACAAAAACAACAAAAAGATATATTTTCATAATTAAAAGAAGAAAAGGAACGGGAGCGGTTGAGGAGAGAAAAAGTGCCGCACAACAGACAACAACAGCGGCACACGTGAATAGGGAGAACCAACGGTAGCGCCGACAAGGAGACGAGGGGTTTTGGGTACCCGTTTTTGACATCGTGAGAGAGTTTTGGAGCAGAAAAATGAGACTGGAGACTCAGAATAATAATTTCTCTAATTTCCGGGTTATTTTTATCTCTGTAATTCATGACTCTAATTTCTATTTTAATGTTCTTTATGACTTTGGATAGCTAAATCCTCTTCTAGGGTCTTAGGTGGATCTTGCCAGTTTAGAGACCGTTATGTTATAGTTTATTATTTGAATTCTAGTTTTATTTCAATTAATATTGTCCTATTGTTTTTATCACATAATTAGGATTAGCTACCCTGTGCATGTTCATAATCAATTAGTTGATCAGCGACCGTACTGCAATTAGTTGGTGGACCTATAGGATAATTGGGGCTATAATTAATGCATGACCAAACTTTAATTTAGTCTTCCAATCATTCAACCTTTTTGTTCTTTATGCTTTTCCTCAACTTAAATTCTTGCATGACCAAACAAGGGTTAGTTTAGGAAAAAGAATATTAATCGCGAATGACCAAACGGATTAATAGCTTTAGTAAAGGGATTGGTAATTAAATAAAATAAAGGAATACAGGTAGAATTAGACATAGGGGAATCGAATCTTGCAAGTGAAATCGTGACCCTAGAGCTCTCTCCATCGATTAAATCTTGTATTTTAATTCTAGTTATTTAGTTATTTTTATTTTGTTTCTATAATCATCAAACTATTGGTTCGTCTAAACAATAAATAATCTCGACTAGTTTGGTACGTGTTAATTAGTCCCTGTGGATACGATAATCTTTTATACTACTTCTGCGAAAGAGTACACTTGCTCTAAGTGTGTTTTTAACGCAACAAGTTTTTGGCGCCGTTGCCGGGGATTAATTTAGCAATATTAAACGAAAAAGATTTTTATTGCTTTAGACTTTATGTTATGCTTTAGTTTTAATTTTGTCTTTTTTATATCTTATTAAAAAAATATAAAAAAAAATATTGCTAATATTTTCCCAAGAGACCGTTGCAGTTCACATTGTTTTGCAGAGAAAAGTCTAAATCATGGTTAAAACTCTTGGAGATTACATTAGAGAAGCAAGGGAACAAAAGAATTTAGAGACGTCGACTTGGTATATACCACCTCAATGTCAAGGCCCAATTCCTCCTCCTCCTTATGAGCCTTATTCAGACTATTGGGATGACTATGAGCCACCCCCATTGAAAATTGGTGGGAAAGACACAAGGACCCAAAACGGAGGGCAACTCTAGATGAATACATTAGTGACTTGAACTAGACAATCGTGCAAAAGAGTTTAGAGTTTCTGACTTGGGTCCCTAAAGAGACAATCTCAACCCCTCCTCCTTGTGCCAATGATGTGTTGACAAGGTTTATGCAGCAGACAAATGAAAAATTTGAAAGCTTGGAGGGTCAAATCTCAAGTCTCATTGCTTTGTTATCTCAAGAGGCCCAAGAAACTCCTTCACACCATAAGTCTACCCAAAATGAAGAAGCTGAGCAATACAAAGAAAGTATTCCTTCGAGAGATGAAGGTGTCTCTATGGAATATAATCTGGAGGAAGAAGCTCTCAAGAAAGATGAGGAGACTCGTACTGAAGGGAGTCAAATTAAAATAGTAGCTCCTATTGAAACAAAAGATTCTGCTAAAGGGCGCAATTGTGAGGATAGTGAGAAAGATCCCATGGTTATTGATTTGGAGAAAAATGAGATAGTCCCAAATTTTGGGCAAATTATTTTAACCATTGGTGATGTTGTAATTGAGGTTCATAGAGAAAAGGTAACCTTAATGAGTGGTAAAGAAGAGGAGGTGATTAAAGCTCTAAATTCCAATGAAATTTTCTCTTCTTTAACTTCTCCTTGCTTTTATGATGTGATTGAAACTAACATTTTCAGTGAATTAAAGATGCAGAACCTTTTGGGAAAAAGTCTTATTTTGCAGAATCCTAGAATAATGGTGGATGGAGATAAAATAAAAATTTCACAATTCTTTGAAGTTCATCCACCACGTGGAAAAAGAAAGAACAATGTGAACCACATGGTTAGAAAGTTAAGAAGGTGTACCGCGTTAGATGTTAAATTTGCTCTTGGAGAGCCACCTGATTAGGCACTAACTATCGTCAGGCTCACGATGTTAAACAAGCGCTTCGCAGGAGGCAACCTGTGTTTTATTTTCAGTTATTTTTACTTTTAATTTGTTTCATTTTGTTTTTAGGAATAAGCTCGGACTACAAGCTCTCTCAGGGAAGTCACTATTACTCTCTCTCTCATTTATTTCTCTTAGTTTCTATTTGATCATTTTGCATTGAGGACCATGCTTCATGCTAGTGTGGGGGAGGAGAGTATATTTTGTCACTTGGTCTCTATTAATGCACATACCCACTAAATATGTTGATAGCATTTTTTCTGGCTTGTTTTGCATGAATTATGCTTAAATTGAAAAAAATAGAGATTATGCCTTTTTGGGACCCCATAATTGATTCATTTGACAGACTTGTGCTTAATTGTAACTGTGGGGTTGTCCTTAGGAAGCTGATAATTAGCATTTGTGCCTGTTGAGTACGTTGTGTGAACTAGCTTCTAAAGGTGAGATTTGAGCCTTCATAAGGGGATTGATATTAAATTATAAATTTTTACCCCTTTTCTTTCTGAGTGTGTTTCCCAATTTGCTACATTCTAGAATTTGTCTTTTGACCATTTCAAGGCGAAAATTGATTTGCATCATGTCAAAAGATTTGGGGAATTTAGGTATTTTTCTGGCCTCAGAGTTGTTTGTTGAATTTATCCATTAGTTGCCCCTTTTGAGCCTATTTGTTATATTTTTTCTTTGGTACCCAGATATAACTTTTTATTTTTTGTGGTAACCATTTGAAATTAAATTTGGAGCAACTATTGAAAGTTACAATTTTGTCCTGTATTTCAATTGTCTACCTCATCGGGACATAAAAACAAAATAGGAGTGGCTAATGTGGTTACAAGTACCTTTTCCTCCTAAGAAAAATGAAAAGTTGAAAAAAAAAGAACAAAGGAAAGCAAGAAGGAGGAAAAGACACATCAAAAGAAAGAAAGAGCCAAAGGGCAAATCCAAAAAAAAAAGAGTCGACTCAAAAAAAAAAGAATGAAGAAGGAAATGGAATTAATTTGGAGTTTGGGCAAAATTGTAAAATAGATAGGAGCTTCATATTTGATTTCAAATGTTACTATTCATTTCTTGTTTTTAGCCCTTTGATTATCCCTTCTTTCTTATTTCCTACCCTGCATGAATTCACCCTGGCCCCATTACAACCCATAACACCCCATCTTTTGCATGCATGTGAACTATTTAGTGGAGATTTGGTCAAATTACAAGCTTATGGTAATGTGCATTTTGCAGAAACTTGAGTGTATATTTCCCTAGTCCCTAAACACTTAGAGAGATTGTGAGCGAGCGCCTCTGTTCACAAAAATTTATTCTTTAAGGACACGAGCCTCTAATTGGGCAACCTTTTGACACATCATATGTGCTATGTTGTCTATTGTCTGTCATTGTGCTTCTAATTTTGGGTCCCTCATTTGACTGTCTCTATTATTCATGTGAAAATTTTATTGAGCCAGGAAATTTCCTTGAGGACAAGTAAAGGTTAAGTGTGGGGGAGTTGATAAACTCCAATTTTATGCATTTATTAGAGACATTTTTGAGTCACTTTTAGAGTAATTATATATCAATCATGTAAATCACTGACTTAATTTGCTCTATATTTTACAGAAAAGAAGAAAAGATAAAAATGCAAATAATATATATATATGTGTGTGTGTGTGTGTGTGTGTGTGTGTGTGTGTGTGTGTGTGTGTGTGTGCGAGTGTTTGGGTTTGAAAGAAAGAAAGAAAGGGCCATTACATGAGACAAGCCCATAATACAAAAGAATAGAAGCCCACAATGAATTGGAAAGAAAGCTTGGAAAAAAAGAAACACTCTAAGGCCCAACAATTAAGTGGAGAACTCTATCCTTGAAGAAATAAAAAAAGAAAGCCGCACAACAACAACAAAAAGATATATTTTCATAATTAAAAGAAGAAAAGGAACAGGAGCCGTTGAGGAGAGAAAAAGCACCGCACAACAGACAACAACAGTGGCACACGTGAATAGGGAGAACCAACGGTAGCGCCGGCAAGGAGAGGAGGAGTTTTGGGTACCCGTTTTTGACATCGTGAGAGAGTTTTGGAGCAGAAAAAGGAGACTGGAGACTCAGAATAATAATTTCTCTAATTTCCGGGTTATTTTTATCTCTGTAATTCATGACTCTAATTTCTATTTTAATGTTCTTTATGACTTTGGATAGCTAAATCCTCTTCTAGGGTCTTAGGTGGATCTTGCCAGTTTAGAGACCGTTATGTTATAGTTTATTATTTGAATTCCAGTTTTATTTCAATTAATATTGTCCTATTGTTTTTATCACATAATTAGGATTAGCTACCCTATGCATGTTCATAATCAATTAGTTGATCAGCGACCGTGATAGAATTGTAACAGGATGATAAAACTGTAACCGAATGCAAAACTGAATGGTAAAGTATTGAATTGAATTGATTAACCAACTTTACACTGTAGCTCCCTTATATACAATGGGAGTGCAGCTGACCAGTCAATGCTGAGTCAGCTGCTGATGTGGCATTCAATATACAAAATGGGAAATACCTATTACATTTTGACTATTTTATTTGTATCTCTATTACTCCCCCTTCAAACACAAAGTTGTGAGATGGGAATTGACTACTTTGAGTCTGAAACGTTGATCATTGAATGCAGTAGTGGGGAGGGGTTTTGTCAAGGCATCTGCAAGCTGAAGAGAGCCAGGAACATGCTGAATGAGTAATTGCTTGGCAGCAACCTTTTCTCTAACAAAATGGATATCTAGCTCCAAATGTTTGGTCCTTGCATGAAGTATAGGATTATGAGACAGCATCACAGCACTTAGATTATCACATAGTAGGATAGGAGGCTGTGTTTTGATGTGAAGCTCTCCAAGAAGAGACTGCACCCACAGTAGATCAGCAGTGGCATTTGCCATACTGCGATATTCTGCTTCTGCACTGCTGCGAGCAACCAGTGACTGCTTTTTGGAGCTCCAAGAGACTAAGTTGGGGCCAAAGAAGAGGCATGAGCCAGAGGTGGAGCGCTTGTCATCAGGGTCACTGGCCCAGTCAGAATCTGAGTATACTCGCAGGGAGAAAGGTGTGTCTCTGCAGGCTGGTTGGAGCAGCAAACCATGATGAGTTGTCCCACTAAGATACCTCAGGATTCGTTTTACTGCTTTCCAGTGACTTTCCAAGGGCTGTGAGGAACTGGCAGGCCTTATTCACACTGTAAGACAGTTCAGGTCTTGTTAAAGTTATATACTGTAGGGCTCCAACCAAGGATCTGTACTGAGTGGGATCCAAGAGTATGTCAGTCCCTTGTTTGCTGAGTTTGGCATTAGAAACCATTGGTGTAGCCATAGGGCTGCAAGCAAGCATGTTGGCGCGTTGGAGCAGGTCTTGAATGTATTTGGACTGAGTAAGGATAATGGAACCACTTGGCAAGTATTTGACCTCAAGCCCCAAAAAATACTCAGGCCTGCCAAGGTGCTTGAGAGCAAAATGAGTTTGCAGTTTCTGGATGAGCTTATGCACCAGAGTGGAGGAGGAGCCAGTGATTAAAATGTCGTCCACATAGACCAATGCAAACAATTGTACACCAGAGGCTGTGTAGATGAACAGGGAGTGGTCACATCTGCTGTGCTTAAAGCCAAACTGCAGCAAGGCAGCATGGAGAGTTTCATACCACGCACGTGGTGCCTGTTTTAGGTCATATAAGGAGCGGTGCAGCTTGCAGACTAGAGAGGGATCATTGGAAATGAAGCCAGGGGGCTGATCCATATAGATGTCTTCAGTTAAGTGCCCATTGATGAAGGCATTGTTTATGTCAATCTGCTGAATGTCCCACTTGTAGGTGAGAGCAAGAGTGAGGATAATTCTGATTGTTGTTGGTTTAATTACTGGAGAAAATGTCTCACCAAAATCTTGCCTAGATAGTTGATTGTAGCCTTTTGCCACTAAGCGAGCCTTGTATTTATTGATGGATCCATCCGGATTTTCTTTGATTCGGAAGACCCATTTGCAACCAATGGACTTCCTGTTTGGTGGCAGAGTTGTAAGAGACCATGTGTGGTTCTGCATGAGAGCCTCATATTCACACTTCATGGCTGCTAGCCACTGTGGCTGAGAGAGGGCCTGTTTCACAGAAGTAGGTGCAACATGGGCAATATAAAGACGTGGTTTAAGGCTTCCTGTTTTGGATCTAGTGGTCATAGGGTGTGTGTTAGTGTTGGGAAGTGGAAGGGACTCTGTAGTGGATGTAGGTGGCTGAGAGGGGACTGATACAGCAGTATTGGGAAGAATGTCTGTAGCAGGAGGCTGAGAGGGTACTGATGCAGTGTTATGTGGAAGAGGACCTGTAGCAGGAGAGTTTGAGACAGATTGTAGTACAGGGGATTGTGCAAGTGTAGGCAATGCTAGTTTTGATGTAGGAGATGAGTCAGGTGTACTGTCAGGTGTATCAGGAAACATAGTGGAGTAGGGAAAGGAGTTTTCATGGAAGATTACATCTTTGGAGATGTAGATTCTACCATTGACACTTAGACACTTGAAACCTTTGTGGTGAGGGGAGAGGCCAAGATTAATACACTCTTCACTGTGAAATTGGAGCTTGTGTTTATTGTAAGGTGTTAGCAAAGGGAAACATGTGCAACCAAATGACCTAAGGGAGGAATAGTCAGGGACTTTGTTGTAGAGGGCTTGATATGGAGAGATATAGGAGGGAAGGGCAGTAGTAGGTAGCCTGTTTATAAGGTGAACAACATAGGTAAAGCTGTGATCCCAGTAGGATATAGGCATAGAAGCATGGGAGAGAAGAGTCAAGCCCATTTCAGCAACTTGCCTATGTTTCCTCTCAACAGTCCCATTTTGGTGAGATGTGTAGGGACATGTAAATCTGTGAGTGATGCCTAGGGCTGTGAGAACTGGTGTGAAGGGTTTAAATTCCCCTCCTGAATCAGATTGTAGGGACTTTAGTGTGGCAGAGAATTGAGTTTGGATGAGTTTGTGAAATTGGTGAAAAGCATGGATTGCATCAGATTTTCTCTTAAGCAGGAAAAACCAAGTGAATTTAGTATAGGCATCAACAAATGTAATGTAATAAGAGTAACCACTACTAGATGGAGAGGGAGAAGGCCCCCATAAATCAGTGTATACATGTTCAAAAGGTGTGTGATATTGTGTAGTGGAAGGTGGAGAGTGAATATGATGTGACTTTCCAATTGAACAAGACTTGCACAGTTCAAACATTTTATTTGATGCAATAGATTGGTTACACAGATTCAATACAGTTTTGATTGCTCTACTATTGGCATGCCCTAGTCTATGGTGCCATACATGAAAGTTATTAGTATTGCTATGAGTAGAGGTAGTAGGAGATACTCTAGAGTCAGTGACTGGGGAGGGAGCAGAGACAGTTGCTGCTAGAGCACTTGGCTGGTCCACAGGTGCAAGGGTGGGAAGAAAGAATAGACCATCAGCTCCTCTTGAGCCTTGAAACAGAACTTGTTTAGAGACCTGACATTTAACAAGGCAAATTTGTGAATGAAACTCAAAGAATACATTATTGTCAGCACAGAATTGACCTACTGAGATTAGATTACGAGTTATAGAGGGTACAACTATAGCATTCTTAAGTGTGAAGTGTTTGGTTGGGTTGTGTGTGGAGCATAAGTTAAGAGTGCCAGTGCACTTGATGGGAAAGCCTTGGCCATTGCCCATGTGCACCTTCTGTGATCCTGTGTATGTGTGACAATGCTGCAAAAAATTTGAATCATTGAGGAAATTTTGAGAGGCACAGGTGTCAGCATAATAACCTTGAGGAGTTATCTCCTGAGGAACTTTGAATAGCTCAGCTGCAGATGGATCAAAGGAGGTGTAAGCTGCAAGGGCCTGAGGATTGGCTGTGCTTGAGGTGGAGGCTCCATTAGTTTCCTGTGCCTGTTGCGAAGTGGAAGGCTGAGCAGTGACAGAGTTAGCAGAAGGAGCAGCTGGTGGTGTGTAGTTCTCATCAAACCTGTACCAACAATCCAGGGCAGTGTGGCCAAGACGGTTGCAAACCTGACATTGAGGCCTGTTAGAGGCGTTCCGTGCACGACCACGGCCACGGCCACGCGTATAGCGCCCGCGCCCACGGTGATGACCTGTACCTTGGTAGCCAGAGGAATTAGCTCCACGTCCAGCACCTGTTGGAGTGTTGTTCTGTGAATCTACATGCACAAGATTAGCAGAGATGGCTGGGGCAGCCAGTTCTTGGCAAAACTTATCTAACTGAGCCTCTTGGACCAGCAGCATGGATTCCAAATCAGTTAGATCAAGTGAATCAAGCTTCGTAAACACAATCATAACAAAGGAATTGTAATCTTCAGGTAGACCGTCAAGAACGATGTCAACCAGATCCTGATCGGAGACCGTATCTCCGATTGCAGCAAGGGAGTTAGCTAGGGCACGGATTCGAGCCAGGAACTCAGTGATACTGCGATTACCTTTCTTCGTCGTCTTCAGTTCTGCACGAAGTTGGCGCATCTTTGCCTTCAGATGAGCGTAGTAGTGCTTGTGAATCGTATCCCAAACTTGATGAGCATGGCGATAGTTAAGCACACAAGGAAGCACGGAGTCGGAGAACGTGGAGAGAAGCCATGTGTATAGCGCTTGGTCTTGGACGAACCAGCGATCGTACGCTTCAGAAACCTTGCCGTTCAATTGATCTTCCGTGGACTCGAACTATTGTGGAATCGTTGGATTGACTAGGAGGCGATGGAGCTTGTGCATCGCAATGACTCCTTCCACTTGTTGATTCCAGATCAAGAAGTTTGTGTCGTCAAGCTTGATAGAGAGTTTGGGACCGATGACGAACTGTGACGGCATCGTGGCGGCGGAGTTGAAGAGCGACGGTGTTTGCGAGCAAACAGGAGTCACTATTGGTGACTGCTCAGGTGTTGGCGTCGCCGCCATGGAAGATGGAGCACTAGGCGTGAGGATTTTCAGAGAAATGGAGCGAAAGCGATGAGGGAGACGAAGCCATGGATCGAGATCGCGAATGATACCATGATAGAATTGTAACAGAATGATAAAACTGTAACCGAATGCAAAACTGAATGGTAAAGTATTGAATTGAATTGATTAACCAACTTTACACTGTAGCTCCCTTATATACAATGGGAGTGCAGCTGACCAGTCAATGCTGAGTCAGCTGCTGATGTGGCATTCAATATACAAAATGGGAAATACCTATTACATTTTGACTATTTTATTTGTATCTCTATTAGACCGTACTGCAATTAGTTGGTGGACCTATAGGATAATTGGGGCTATAATTAATGCATGACCAAACTTTAATTTAGTCTTCCAATCATTCAACCTTTTTGTTCTTTATGCTTTTCCTCAACTTAAATTCTTGCATGACCAAACAAGGGTTAGTTTAGGAAAAAGAATAGGCTAAATTATAGTTTTGGTCCCCCTATTTTCAAAAATTCAGACATTTGGTCCCCCTATTTTAAAACTCAGACATTTGGTCCCCCAATTTTAAAAAATCAAAGACATTTAGTCCCAAGAGAAATTTTCAGTTTTTTATGGCTAATAATCAAAGACATTTGGTCCCTCAATTTTAAAAACTCAAAGACATTTGGTCCCCCAATTTTAAAAAATCAAAGACATTTGGTCCCTCTTTGGACTAAATGTATTTGATTTTTTAAAATTAGGGGACCAAATGTCTGAGTTTTAAAATAGGGGGACCAATTGTCTGAATTTTTGAAAATAGGGAGTCCAAAATTATAATTTAGCCAAAAGAATATTAATCGCGAATGACCAAACGGATTAATAGCTTTAGTAAAGGGATTGGTAATTAAATAAAATAAAGGAATTTAGGTAGAATTAGACATAGGGGAATCAAATCTTGCAAGTGAAATCGTGACCCTAGAGCTCTCTCCATCGATTAAATCTAGTATTTTAATTCTAGTTATTTAGTTATTTTTATTTTGTTTCTATAATCATCAAACTATTGGTTCGTCTAAACAATAAATAATCTCGACTAGTTTGGTACGTGTTAATTAGTCCCTGTGGATACGATAATATTTTATACTACTTCTGCGAAAGACTACACTTGCTCTAAGTGTGTTTTTAATGCAACAGTGGGTAGCATCAAAAGATCAACGTTATTTCTTGTAGTTCCTTCTAAGGCTAACTACAAATTGTTGCTAGGAAGAGAGTGGATACATGGCGTGGGGGGCATACCATCAACTGTTCACCAAAGGCTCATTATTTGGAGAGAAGATGGTTTGGTCGAAAACATTGAAGGTGATCAGAGTTACTTCAAAGCGGAGGTAAATACTATCACTAAGAAAACTTTCGACAAACAATTGGCGAACATTGCGCCATGTTCTTCTTTTGATCTTGGTTATGTATACCAAGGTAATGTGTTTTCCTCAGTTACTCTTCACCCAAATTATGGATTTATTTGGGAGAGGGAGGTTATAGATGAGGATAATCACCCAAGAGGCTTTTGCAAGCCTACTGGGTGGGATGGACCATAAATAGTTATTTATGTCTAAGCCCAATGCATGTGATAGAATTACCGCCTATGTGGCCGAAAACAAAGAGAAAGCGGCTTTGGAAGCCGAGTTACGTCAACAAATGGTTGCTGAAGCCAGTGACAGTAATAGTAAAGAACATTTGGTCGAAGACCAAAGGCTTGATTGTGTATATGATGATGTGCCTTTAGGTTTTGAAAAGGACCCAATGGGTTCGACCAAGAAAATGCAAGCACGAGATCCGTTAGAAGAAATTGACTTGGGAGATGGCTCTGTAAAAAGGCCAACATATATTAGTGCAAAGATTGACAAGGCTTTCAGGGTGCAAACTGTCGAACTTTTGAAGGAATTTAAAGGCTGTTTTGCTTGGGACTACAATGAGATGCCAGGTTTCAGTCGAGAAGTAGTGGAATTGAAGTTGCCTATACGACCAGAGAAGAAGCCTGTGAAGCAGACACCAAGAAGATTTGCACCACAAATCCTGTCGAAGATCAAATCAGAAATCGAAAGATTACTCAAGAGCAAGTTCATCAGAACTGCCAGGTATGTAGATTGGTTAGCAAATATAGTTCCTGTTATTAAGAAAAATGGAACTCTTAGAGTTTGCATAGATTTCAGGGGTTTAAATAATGCTACACCCAAAGATCAATATCCTATGCCTGTGGCAGAAATGCTTGTTGATTCAGCAGCAGGCTTTGAATATTTAAGTACGCTTGATGGTTATTCTGGTTATAACCAAATTTTTATTGCTAAAGAAGATGTATCAAAAACAGCATTTCGATGTCCAGGGGCATTAGGTGTTTATGAATAGGTGGTGATGCCTTTTGGTTTAAAAAATGCTGGTGCTACATACCAAAGAGCTATGAATTCTATGTTTCATGATTTTATAGAAAATTTTATGCAAGTGTACATAGACGACATAGTTGTTAAGTCTTCATCAGAAAGTGGTCATTTAGACCATCTTCAACAATCATTTGAAAGAATGAGAAAATATGGATTGAAAATGAATCCACTTAAATGTGTCTTCTGTGTACGTGCAGGTGACTTTTTAGGATTTGTTGTGCACAAAAAAGGCATTGAAATAAATCAAAACAAGACAAAGGCAATTTTAGAGATGAAAGCTCCTTCGACAAAGTAAAAATTGCAGTCGTTACTAGGAAAAATCAATTTCCTTAGAAGGCTCATTTCAAACCTAAGTGGCAAGACACAAGTTTTTTCGCCATTACTTCGACTGAAGAAAGAAGATGTGTTCAGGTGGGATCCAGAACACCAAAAAGCTTTAGACGAGATCAAGGGCTATCTGATGAAGCCTCCTATTTTGTTACCTCCTATCAGAAATAAAGTAATGAAATTGTAGGTAGCAACATCAGAATTGTCAATAGGTAGCATGTTAGCACAAGAGGATGAAAATGATGTCGAAAGAGCCATTTATTACCTCAGTAGAGTTTTAAATGATGCTGAAACTAGGTATCATCCAATAGAAAAGTTATGCCTTTGCTTGTACTTCTCTTGTACAAAATTAAAGCAATATATAAAGCCTGTTGATGTGTATGTTTACTCGCATTTTGATATTATTAAACATATGCTGTCGAAACCAATATTACATAGTAGAATTGGTAAATGGGCTTTAGCGCTTTCTGAGTATTCACTAACTTATCAGCCTTTAAAAGCTATTAAAGGCCAAATTGTGGCTGATTTTATTGTCGATCACTCATTGGTCGAGGTGTAACACCCTAAATATTTAATTAATTTATTTAATTAAGTATTTAGGAATTTAAATTAATTAAGTGGATATAATTTAATTATTAAAAATTATATTAATATGTGTAGGTGGTATTAGAAGATGGAGACGCCAAATTAGATGGACTTGGGCTTAAGTGAGAAGCCCAAGCCCATGAATCATGTCATATGCGAAGTGGCCAAGGCGCCTAGGGGGTTAGGGTTTTGTTGGCTCCTTGCGAAAAATTGAGAATAGAGAGAAAGAGAGAAAGAGGGCGCCGTTGGAGAGGAGAAGAGGAGAAGAGCAAGTCGCACAACCAAGGAGAGGAAACGGGCGTGAATCGTTGCCGTGGTTCCGTTCGTGACCGTCTCTAGGGCTCCTATTCTTCAAATTCGAGGTAAGGGGATGTCCTATCAATTCTTATAATGATTCCTATGATAGATTTTAGGTAGTGATGGCCTAAATGAACCATGATCTTGACTATGTTGCGAAATTCATGTTCTTGTTGTTGCTATATGCGTGATTCATGTTTGTGCTTGGGATTGTTGTTGATTTTGATGGTTGGTGTATATGTTTTGACGATTTCAATATGTGTCCATGATGGTTGTAATGAGTATTGTGATTGATCAAGTAACAATTTGAGAAAACAAGATACATGTGCTGAAATTTTGATGTTTGATGTTGCTGGAAGTGTTCTGGGCGCCAGGCGCCCTGTGCTGGGCGCCAAGGGCGCCAGCGCTGGCTGTGCGCGTGTTGCTGTGTGTTGCGCTGGGCGCTGGGTGCCAGGCGCTGGGCGCTGAGCGCCCGTGTGTGTGCGTGTGTGTGTTGCGCTGGGCGCTGAGCGCCCGTGTGCGTGTGTTGTGTGTTGCGCCAAGGCGCTGGGTGCCAGGCGCTGGGCGCTGGGCGCCCGTGTGTGCGTGTTGCGTTTTGCTGGGCGCTGGGCGCCAGGTGCCTGGGCGCTGGGCGCCCAGGGCGCCAGTTTTCCAGGATGTTCCCAAAATGTTTTCGAAAACTGTTTTCGCTATATCTTTTGACTCGGACATCCGTTTTAGACGTTTCAAAAAGTGTTGGGAAGCTCTTTCCGTTGTCTACCTGTGTGTCCCATTTTTTAAAAAAATAAATAAATAAAAACTTATAATTTCTGAAGGTTGTTGGGCGCCCAAGTGGCTGTTCCCGGTGGTCGCTGCTGTGACATTGAAAAGATGTTTTAGTGTCTTTAAAAATCCCCTTTGAGTATAACCAGTGGTTTTTCAACGTTTTAGTGTTAAAAGTGATGATTATGACGATGATGCCCTTAGTGGCTAGTTAAATGACTGTTTTGCCCTTAGTGGCTAATATTAATTATAATGATGTGTAAATGACGATGATGCCCTTAGTGGCTAGTTAAATGACTGTTTTGCCCTTAGTGGCTAATATTAATTATAATGATGTGTAAATGACGATGATGCCCTTAGTGGCTAGTTAAATGACTGTTTTGCCCTTAGTGGCTAATATTAGTTATAATGATGTGTAAATGACGATGATGCCCCTGTTGGCTAACAAATGACGTTTTTGCCCTCAGTGGCTATTGTTTGAATTGATGATGTTGTGAATAAATGACGATGAAACCCAGTGACGTTTGAGGCCCAAAAGGCTAAGTGATGTTAAGGCCTAAAAGGCTAAGTGATGTTGTTGTGTGTAAATTGTGAATTGACAGGTGCTGTGCCTCTTATTTGGCAAATTGGTAAGTGACGGGTCACATGGTTGACCGTGGTTGTGTGATTTGTGCGTGATGCATGTTATAGTGTCTCATGCATCCCATAAGCATAAACCCAGTGACGTTTTGAGGCCCAAAAGGCTAAGTGACGATGAGGCCATAATGGCTAAGCGACGTTTGTGAAAAGGTACCTCATGCATATGCCCGCGAGTGGGTTGCATTTCATATGCCTACATGACATAGTGATGAGTTATTGTAGTGATGTGATTGATGATTGTGATGTGATTAATTTAGAGCTGTGACTTGACTTATTATTTATCATATGATTTATTATATGAATTGAATTGGACTCACCCTTCTGTTTGAATGTTACCCCTATGTGGTAACGTGCAGGTGATCGCGAGTGAAGGACTAGGTACCTTCACTAATTCGAGTCGAGTCGTCACGCTCTGATACGTAGCACTCAGGGGGGGGGGGGGGACGAACTTGATGTTTATGAATGATTTCAGTTGTTATGTTTTTGTTGACGATTCTATTTTATTTTGTTATTCCGCTGCGTAGTTGGCTTTTATTGACGTTAAGTTTATTTTGCGATGATAACTGTGTTTTCGAGGCTCTCCTCTTAGTGACGTGCTACGTGACGCAGGATTGTTGTGTTTGAGCTGTTTTCTTGAGAAGCATTATTTTATTGAAGTATGTGTAACATTCCTCGTGCGAAACAAAATTTTGAAAACTCTGATATTTTTTTCCAATTAAACTGCTGCCTCGTGTTTGTTGGCCTTTTCTAGGTGCTCAATAGCCAAAGTTGCTTCAGATCGAAGTGCAGCTTCCTTAGAATCGGGAGTTCTCTTTTGAATAGAGGCCTTCTTCTTTTCTTCTGCCTTAATCTTCGACTGCAAGGTTTTGAATTGTTCCTGGTACTTTGAAATGTTAACATCACATTCAGCTATTTCTTTAGCATCATTTGCTGCTTGGAGTTCCAGTGACGAAATTTTAGCATCTGACGCTTCGACTGCAGCCCATTCTTCCTGTTGAAGTTTAGCCTCACGCTCTTTATTTGCAGCAACATTCTTTCTCTTTGGAAAGTCCCTTGCAATTTGCTCCAGAAGAACCTCAAATTCGACAAGGAAGCCAATGAGAGGTTTGCTGGATGTTGATTTGTTAAGTTTGTTCAGCAAGTTCTTAATTTCATAAGTGACCATATGATTTTGTTCAATGGTTTGGAACAAATCTATTTCTATGGCTCAAAGTTCTCGAAGAAGGTCCTCTCTTGAGCTTTAAGAAATCCCGCCAACAGAAGTAGTCGAAGAACTTCGCTTGTTCTCAGTCGAAGCAGATCTGCTACTCAACATTAACTTTAGAGCTTCAAGGGGATTCTTACTCTTTAATTCCCCTAATTCTTCTTGAATGATGGTGTTGCTAGTCGAAGGTATGGCCTCAGGCGAGTTAATACCTTGTGGAGACTCACCAATTTGTTCTGAATCTCTTGGAGATTCATCTTCTTCATCCTCCTCATCTTCGACTGATTCAACACTTTCTTCTTTTTCTTCTTCTCCTTCGTTCTGGTTTTGAGGTGAAGGTGGACCATTGTTTTCCATGTTGATGTCAGGACTTTGGTCATTGTTTTTGACCCTGTTGTCATTATCTTCTGGTGGCTGATTTTGGTCAATGTTTTCGACCAGTGCATCATTGACTCCATGTTGTTGGTTTTGAGTTGTCATTGCTTCATAAGTTGGTTGCTGTTGAGTTTGGTCTTGGGTTTCAATCGTCTCTGTATCAACATCTCTTTGATCTTGTTTTTCGACACCTTGTTCAGGTATGGTTGTTTTAGAAGGAGAGAGGGTCGAAGTTGGTGTTGGTTGTTTTGGTGGTACCTCAACATTGCTGCTTTCAGGTTCCTATTCAAAATTAATTGATAAATATCTTGTCATAATGAATTAAAACTGTTAAAAAAAGAAAATAAGTAGAAGGTTAATAGTACCTTGAAGTGTCTCCTCCGACACGAGAATGTGCACTCTCAGGTCTTTTGAACACTTTTCTCTTTAAAGGCTTTTCCAAGACTTGTTGTTGTTGAGTGCTTTCGCCTTGTTGCTTCTTTTCGACAGGTGTTTGTTTGATAGTCTTAGAAGAAACCTTTAAAGTGTCTTGAGAGTTCTTTCTCTTCTTTTCTCTTTCGACCTGAGATTTGGAAGCCTCATTCTGTTTAGGATTGTTTACTGGTTCATCAGGCTGAAAAATTCGACACTCATGTTAGTAAGAAACAAGAAAATGTATAACTGTTATAAAACAAAGAAGTTAAGGATTTTGACCTCTGATTCATCACTCACAACTATAGTGTCAACCCTCTTGGTTTTCTTGGAAGGAGTGGCAGTAGTAGAGCTACTTGGTCTTTTTGACGAGGTACCAGTGCCTTTCTTCGTCACCTTCTTTGTTGTTGTTGTTGTGTCATCTGTTGGAGTAGGTGAAATAGGCACAGCTGCAAACATTCGACAGTTACGTTAATAAGTCATGCATGAAAGGAAAATTAAATTTTTTCTAAGAGTTTTATACATCACCTGTTTCGACAGTAGATGTGACTCGAACATGCTGAATGTCCGGACGTAGATTACCCTCAAACGTGTATATGTTATGCTTAGTCGGAACTACTTTCTCAGCTGTCTTATTTGAAAGAAAATTGTTTAATGCCATAGTCGAACCACATATCAACCATTCTGGAAGTGGTGGTCGAAATGCCAAAGCCAGTTTACTAGTTGGCAAAGGCGAGAATTTAAGTTTGTTGTGTGCTAAAGCAAAAGAGTACTTTTCTGTTTCATAAGATGGAAAGACCATTGTTGGAATTTTGTCGAGAAGTTTTTGTTTTAAAACTTTTGCAGCTTGAGAAACAGTTCGACTAATATTATTTGGATCATATACAGTTTTAAAGTATTTTTGAAATGTTTGAATTTCTTGAATGTGCATACCTTTTGGTTTGGTGTTCTTTTTCTGCGAAGAAGGAAAAGCAGAGATTAGATTTGACAGCAATGTAGCCTCTTCGACATCAGCAGATTTTCTTTTGAAATACTCTTTCCACCACTTTGAAAATTCTTTGGTGCAAGAAAATAAAGGCTCAAACTCAATGGGGTCAAAGTTAAAATGGATGTTGACAAAGCTGTTGAGGCATTCTTTTCATTCTTCTTCAGTTTCTGGAAGTCTCATGTCTTTCCTAGATCTGAAAAAAGGACTTGGACGAAGCTGACATAACCCAAACTGTCTTGCGACCAGGCTTGGGTGATATGCATATGCACCAAATTGAGTTGTAGCTTTTCCAGGTGCTATTCTGGCTGACAGAAATTTTGGAGTTAAAAAGGCTTCCCAAATCTGGTTAGTTTCTTCTTCATCGACAAAAGAAGTTGCAGGAAACTCTCTTTTAAACCAGTCTGGTCCATGAGTCCTTTTGACGAAAGGTGCCATTGAAGGGGTGAAATCTTCACAATTCATGAGCATGTTGAATGCTTTGGAGAACAAGTCTTGTGGAGATACCCCTATCTCTATAGGCTTTAGAAGAGCAAGCCTAATTCCTTCAATATTCCTCGTTTCGACCATATCAGTATAGTCTTCAGGAATGTACATTTGCAGCTTTGACTCAAAAGTGGCAAGAAGTCACAATTGGAACAACCAAACTGGTCCAGAGACCAAGTAATTACCTTCAGGCTTGAGTTCTTTTAATGCATGAACTCCTTGTCGTAAGCCTTCATAAAGTGATCCTAAAATAAGTTGGCCAAGGTTTACCTCTCGACACTCATGTAGTTGAATGGCTAAAGGAATGTACATTTTTGCCACTTGGAGTGACGAAGAGCAGAAAACATAGAAGGAGAGCCAAAAAGTGAGAAAAACAATGTGTTCTTCGTCAGAAACTTCTTCAGTATTGATGACATGTTTGTCTTCAATGTATCCTTTGAATGAAGCACGCTTGAAGTCGAATTCTTGGTCGTTGCCAGTAGTGTTAGGGTCGAAAACTTCTCCTATTGGTTTAAGTCCAGTTATGGCAGCCACATCTAACAGAGTGGGAGTGAGCATGCCACATTTCAGATGTAGGCTATTAGTGGTCAGTTCCCAAAAGTGTAAAGCTGCAATAAGCATTGGGCTTTGATTTCTAGGCCCATATCTCGACAGCTGAATTAGGTCGAAGATGCCTTGTGCTTTCCAGGTTTCTCCTTTCTTCGACTCAATTTTGTTAAGCCAGTTAATGTAAGGTGGATGATTCTTGCGACTGGTGGTGAAGACCTAAAAGCCCTATTTGGGTTACTCATGAAATCCATCACATACGGTCCTTTGTGTAAAATCCTAGGGCTATATCTATGATAGCTAGGGAAAACCTCTTTGATTTTGTCAAAATGATCACCAGAATGGGGAAGAGGACCTAAGAATGCATGATTGTAAGGCTTAGGAGAAGGAATTAGTACCTGAGATTGCAAAATTTTTGCTTCTTCTTCTGTCAAAGTTGGTTCAGCAACGAAGGGCTATTTTCCAGAAGCTACAGTGCCAAAAGCTTGAACGTTGGAAGATGATGCCATTAATGGTGATTCTGAGTTTTTAAGTGGTTTCGTTGCTTCACCGTTCGGGTTTTACAAGAATAGAGTTCACGCAGTGTTGGATGAAGAAATGAAGCTTCGCAAATGGAGTTTTCTGGTGCGTAAACGTTGGATTTCGCAAGCAAGAAGAAGAGAAAGGGTTCGCAGAAGCAGAGAGAGTAAAAAAGAAAAAATGAAATGGAGAAGTTGCTTTTATAGTTGTTTTAGCAAGAGAGATAAAAGGTAAACCTTTGGTTTTTTCTTTAAAGAGCAGTTATTTGCAATAAGTAGTGGGGAGTTTACAACACAAAACGTGGCCCACTAAATCTGGGAAAACGGCGCCATAAAGTAACTTTGCTGGAAGTGCCTTTTCAATTCTGAAAACTGATGGTAGTGACGTCATAAGACTCAACATAAAGCTGTTGATTATAATTTGAAAAATGTCATTTTCTGCCTTCATTTAAAACTCAGTCGAAAAAGACATTTTTGGGGGGAAATTTGATAGCCTGCATTTTTGTTGACTCTCAATCATATGATGTAAGTTATGCATTTTTAGGACCAATTGTGCAGGTTTTTCATTGTATCACAGTCATTATCTGGGGATTTTGTCTAGTTTTAGATAATTGTAGTAGGAAGTTCATTTGTAAGTAATTCCTTCACTTTTGGAGCTAAATTGGACTTGAAGACCTCTAATTGGTTGTGGCATCATTCGGCGAACCAGACACTTGCCCAGAAATGCAGCAAAATGGAGGGATTTGATTTCTGTTCAATATCGCGTCGCGACCAGGAGGGTTCGCGACGCGACCAGGAGGAATTTTGCAAAGCCAGATGTTTCTGTCCTATTTCGCGTCGCGACCCGGAGCAATTTTGCGAAGCCAGATGTTTCTGTCTTATTTCGCGACGCGATAGTCACGGGTCGCGTCGCGATGGTGAGCGAAAATTAGGTTTCTAAAAGCAGTTTCAACGTTTTTGGGAGGGAGACTTCGTCTTGGGATCTGAGCCACATTTTGGAGCAGCTGGAGGGTGCGATTTTGGGGCCTTCTCACCACTTGGGAACAAGGGATTGAAGGTTCTAATGTCTTCCTTTATGTTTGTTTTCTATTTTATGTTGGTTTCTACTCTTAGGATGGATTGTAACTAATTTGCTTAGATTAGGGAGAGATGAATCTCCCAACCCTATCATGTGAACCATTGTTCTAATCAATTCAGTTGTTATTCGATTTACTTTGTCTAAATACCTATGTTCTTAATGCTTTTCAATTACATATGATAATTGTGATGATCCAGGCTAGTGATTGCATAGGAATATGAATTAGTAGCTGGAAATTGGGTAGTTAGATCACATGCTAGTAATCATCATAGGAATATGTGGTAGCTTATGTGAATTCATTAAAATTCTTAATCTTAATGCATTACCCTCTGGCATGACTCACCTAAGGAATTAGGGTAACTCTTAGGGTAATAGGGGTCTTGAGGCAAGGAATTGCCCTTGACCTTAATTAGTGAATTGAATCTAGAAATTGAATAATTAACTTGAATTGGCTAAGGTTCATGTGATAGGCGAGGTGAGAGGATTTGATCCCTAGTCATTTTTCTCGCATTCTTAAATCACGTTTGTGTACTGTTACTGATTACTCAATTACCAAAACCTTTACAATATAAGAACTTACAACTTTGCTACTGTTTTCAACGCGCAATCCCTGTGGAATCGACCGGTTACTTACCGTATTTTATTACTTGCGACGACATTTGGTACACTTGCCAAAGTCCTAACAAGTTTTTGGCGCCGTTGCCGGGGATTGTTGATTTCGTTGTCAACAAGGCAAACGAGTCGATTCTGGATTTTTAGTTTTTTGTTTTATTCTGAGTTACCTAATTTTGCTGCTTAGTGGTTTTCTTGGACCTGTTGACGTTTGCGTGGTGTTTCCAAAGAACTGTTTATACAGGGGCACAGGTACATTCGGTTGAATTAATGGCTGAAAATCCACTGGGCAGACGCACTCTCAATGATTTTGGGAGAAGAACTCAAGGCACACATACTCACACCTTCCAACCAGTGTGGGCGGCCACCTTTAATATCAAGTCGTCCGTTCTCTCAGCACTAAGGTCAAAGCCGTTTTTTAGGTCAGATACTGAAGACCCCAATCAACACTTATCCCACTTCCATGAAATCTGTGGGACCACCTATCCTGAGGGAGTAGATGAAAACTCCAAGCAGTTGCGCCTGTTCCCTTTCACTTTAACAGGCAGAGCAAAGGATTGGTTGAATACTCTTCCACCAGGAACTATTAATGCCTAGAGTGAACTTGAAGGTAAGTTCCTAACAAGGTTCTTCCCAATTTCTAAGTTTATTGAAAAAAGAACAGAAATCTCCAACTTCGTGCAAGAGGATGAAGAGTCCCTGTACGATTCCTGGGAGAGATTCAAGCTGTCATTAAGAAAGTGTCCTGGGCATGGTATTGACGATTTTGTGCAGCTACAAACCTTCTATAATGGATTGAAACCTCCAACCAGGATGATGCTAGACACCTCAGCAGGAGGGTCTTTGGGTAACAAAACCTGGGAAGAAGCGACACAATTGATAGACGATATGACATCAAATGAATATAGAATGCCGAATGAGTGTACAGCTGTACAGAAAAAGAGGATTTTGGAACTGGATTCTAATAGCGCTGTGTTAGCGCAACAAAAGCTAATGTCTCTTCAAATTGAATCTCTCACCAAACAAGTGGCAGCTGCATTGGAGAGTAGGTCTCGAAACCCAACAATTACCCAAGTAAAACAATTCCATGACCAGGGGACTCAATTGCATGATGTACTATCCCAATGTATGCAAACGACTCAGATCACATTGAAATCCCAAGAACAAGTCATACAAGGCATGGAGAGGAACCATGAGGTTTCATTAAAGAACTTGGAGAGCCAGATGGGTAAGATGTCAAGGCAACTTGCTGAGACATCCAAGGGTAGTTTTTCTGATAGCACGGTGGAGAGCCATAAGGAAGAGAGTTGCGGAGCTATTTCATTGAGGAGTGGTAAGGAACTTAAACCGGTTGGAGCGACCAAGCACAACTCTGGAGGGGAAAGTAGTGAAACGGAAGTGTTGAAGGAAGAAGTTGAAAATGAGTTGAGTAAAAAAAATGAGGGAGTGGTGAAGTCTAACAAAAAAAAATATTTGTTTAATGAAAATTTGCAGGTGGACGAGAAGCCCAAGGAAATTCCTTCCTACATGAAGTTGCCATACCCTCAGCGGACTAAGAAGAATCACAAGGATGAGCAATTTTCAAAGTTCATGCAGATCTTCTCCAGTCTCCAAATTAGCATTCCTTTCGCAGAGGCCCTGGAGCAAATGCCTATTTATGCAAAGTTTATGAAGGAATTGTTGAGTAAGAAGAGGAAGTTCAAAGAAGATGAAACGGTGGCTCTGACCGAAGAATGTAGTGCCATTATTCAAAGGAAACTTCCTCTAAAATTGAAAGATCCTGGAAGTTTCACCATACCTTGCACCATTGTGAACTTGACTATAGGAAAGGCCCTTTGTGATTTGGGAGCAAGCATCAACCTGATGCCCTTGCCGATAAATCAATCAGACAACCTTATGGGATCTTGGAAGATGTTCTGGTAAGGGTTGACAAATTTTTATTTCCTGTTGATTTCGTGATTCTTGAAATGGAAGAAGATGCAGATGTCCCACTTCTCCTTGGTAGACCATTCTTGGCCACTGGGCGTGTAACAGCCCAGGTCCACCGCAGCGGCCACCCCGGTCCCACTGTTACCTCACGGTCTTCTCTACCCCTCTTGTAGAGTTTTTGCCTTCCGTGGGAATCGAACCTTGCACCTGAGGCATAAGTGCAAGTTAAACCCCCTTCCCACTACCAATTGAGCGCGCGCCTTCACTCAGGGCTACTTGTGGTAAACAACAACAGAAGGGTGAGTCTCAAACCACATAATAAAGACTATAATAAGAAGTATATTTTATCATAGTATCACACTCATACAGTCACACAGTAGCATAGTTCATATAACCAACAACTCACATGCTTATCATGAGAATGTATGCAATACAGTTATGCATGTGGTACCATTTTCCCAGACCGCAGCCTCATCATCATAATATCAAACTCAGACCGCAGCCTTATCATCACAATATAGAACTCAGACCGCAGCCTTATCATCACAAATATAAAACTCAGACCTCAGCCTTATGTATGCATGAGACTCCATGACAAAGATCACAATCACAATTCTTAACGACACAGTCCATACATCATATATCACCTCTTTATTAATCTTACTTATAGCCCCCATGGCCTCGTCATCAATCAATTGAGTCCCCATGACTCTGGCCCCCATGGCCCATGTCCCCATGATATCATCAATCAACTCATCTATTATCTCATCTCAATCACGTCCCTAGGACTAAACTCAACTAGAGGACTAGAACCCCTCACAAGGACCAAACAGAGTAGGCCACCTGAAAAATTAGAACCGCTCTAGCCAAAATGTTCAAAATGGAATTTGGTCACGTGAATACAAAATTTGGCTCGGGAAAATATGCTTAGAAATTGATTTGCACGCAAAGCCCCCTTTACACAAGCTAAAACTATGCCCAATAGGACCATTTCAAAACAACGCGTGCAAAACTGAAAATACCTTAGCCACAGTGCTTAAAATATAATTTGGTTAGGTGAATACAAAATTTGGCTCGGGAAAATATGCTTAGAAATTGATTTGCACGCAAAGCCCCCTTTACACAAGCTAAAACTATGCCCAATAGGACCATTTCAAAACAACGCGTGCAAAACTGAAAATTCTTTAGCCAAAGTGCTTAAAATACAATTTGGTCAGGTGAATACAAAATTTGGCTCGGGAAAATATGCTTAGAAATTGATTTGCACGCAAAGCCCCCTTTACACAAGCTAAAACTATGCCCAATAGGACCATTTCAAAACAACGCGTGCAAAACTGAGAATTCTTTAGCCAAAGTGCTTAAAATACAATTTGGTCAGGTGAATACAAAATTTGGCTCGGGAAAATATGCTTAGAAATCACAGCTCACCCCTAGGCACCACAAACAGTCAAAACAACGCCCTCTAGGACAATTTCAAAACGGTGCGTGAACAAATGAAAATTCTTTAGCCAAAATGTTTTAAATGAAATTTGGTCACATGAATACAAAATTTGGCTCGGGGAAATATGTTCAGAAACTGAGTTTTACCCAAAAACACCCTTTGTGCGCCATGTCTAGACATAGGCAGCACCTTGGCGCCACTCCAGCAACCAGAACAGCGCCCAGGCAGCAGACAGCATATACAACGCCACACAAGCTCACTGCTACAGTACACAGGGCGCCCTTTCCCTAGGCACTTGGCGCCCCATGCGTCCCAATACTCACCAAACATCTAATTCCCAATTTCTTTTCCAAATCAAATCACATCAACAATCATAAAACATGTTATGCTCATACCCACAACTTCAATTTCACACATATACATTAAGAACACATCAAGACACAAAATCAAGATATGAAACCCTAACCTTAGCATAGGAAATCGATTTCATCATACAATTCCTCAATTTCAACCAATCCAAACAATCAAACAATTATCAAATAACATCAAATAAGACCCTATGATCTACATACAACCTATTATACTCTCTATTATAGAGTGAGACTCCCCTTACCTTGATTATGCCGAAAATAGAGCTCTTTCCACCGAAACACCGACAAACCACCGCAACAAAGAATCTTCTCCTTCTTCTTCCCTCTCTCACGATTCGCGCCCTCCCTCTCTCTCTCTTGGACCATCACGAAAGATCAACAAGAGTAAGGGTTAGGAAATCGAAAACTTAAACACTTGAAAGAGGAGGAAAATCGAATAAGAAAGGACTAGGAACTCTTACCTAGAATCAAGATGAACGAAACCCTAACTCCTTAGCTTGAGATCGCCCTTTTCTTTCTCTTCTCCTCTCCTTCGATTTTCTTTCTCTCTTTTGGCACAACTGAGGCGAAACCTAGACCCCTAGCGCCTAAGGAGCGCCTAAGCCAATGGGCTTGGGCTTCTTGGGCCATTACTTGCAGTTCCGGTATTTCCAATGCCATCCCCTTCAATTAAATAAAATGCTATATTATAATTTAATCAAAATTAGTGCAACACTTTAAATAATTTAATCAATTACTTAGTTAAATCATTTAGGGTGTTACATTGAACACATCTAAAACTTTCGATAATACATATCAAATGGTTCTCTGAACCTCATAAACTTCCTGAAAATGCTTAAGTTTCAAAACTTAAGACTTGTACATAATCCTGGTGTTCAATACTCAAAACATAAAGTAGCGGAAACGATTTTACAACTTAAACAACGAAAGTCATACAATCGGAACACAGAAACCATAAATGGGGCAAAGGTCTAAAACATGAAATTAGGTCTTCAATGACTCCAAGAGTCACACCAGCTAACCGTGCTTTGTCGCCTTTGCTTTCCCCTGTTTCTCTGTAAAAACCACAAATATGAAGGGTGAGATAAACATTATCTCAGTGAGTCCTATCGAGACCCCTTACTAACTCTAGCGGTTCATTATGCATTGCTTTGAACTCGTGGTCCAAAAAGAAACCACGTGGAAATATATTAAGTTCCTGTAACCTTTATGCTCATGGCCCTCCTAAGCGACACATGAAGCATACAATCTATTGTTCCATGTTTTTAGCATAACACCTCAGTCTACCTATTTTATAGGTACTTCTTTGACTTTGGTGAACCCATCCCGCTATTTCTAGTGGGGGAAACATTCTTGAGTCTAGGTTTTGGGGCTCATGACTTCCCCTCCCCTAGTATGCTAACCTCTAAGGGTCGTCACCCTTTTTCCTCTTGTATTTATTATACATTATAAATCCATGTACCCGCAATGGGATGTTAGTCATTTCAGTCAAGTACCATGTATAATATCAGTCAAGTACCGTGTATAATTATTGACATATGTTCTCTCGCGTTCTCTAAGTACGCTTTCCCATTTCTTTCATAATATACAAGTTTTCTATCGAACATGTTCAATCTCATACCATCGGTACCTTTACATTGTTGGGGAACCTTGGGGAATAGATTAGAAGAGGATTGGAATCATTTGGAATGGATAAAAAGGTACTTTGAATTTGAAGGTCAGAAAGTCTCACACGACCCGTGCGTTGTTGAACAATTTATAGAAGATTTTCCAGAAAGATACGCACGACCCGTGCGACTAAGCGCACGATCCGGGCGTTGTGAATAAAGTTCCAGGAAGATACACACGAACCGTGCGTATAGGCGCACGATCCGTGTGTATTTTAAAAATCAGTTCGTGTAGCATCAGATGGGGGCGCACGACCCGTGCTCATAGGCACACGATCCGTGCGTCTCTATCAGTTTTCCAGAAATAGACTTTTCATGAGTTTTTCCATTCCGTTCCGATTCCAAAATCCCTTCCGATCGAGACCCAAACTTAAACACGCATTAGAACAATATATTATAGCAATATAGTACAGCATGCATATACCATTCAATTCAGCACATTTCAGCAATCAACCACATAACGTGTTATTAACAGTCACAGTTTTTAGAAAAGCGGTTTTCGAAAAGGTGAAGACTCCGAAAATACGCACATTCCCTAAGCGAGTTATAGAACTCACCTATCGTGATGAAAATCACGCAAACACCGAGACTCCGAAAACTCAACCGCTCTGACAACCACGAACTCTCTTCGAATTCGCTCCAACAACGAACTTAGCTACTCCAAATCGCTTGGACAGCAGCTGATTCCGAATCCTAGCTACCCAAACAACTTCAAACAGCAACTGTGGCTGGAAGGTGAGCCTTGGTACTGAATAATGGGTTCTAACCAAGACATGCAAGGGTCATATCTCCATTTCTATGCTTGGAGCTTGAAGGTGAGGTTATGGCGAAAATCGGAGTTGGGGGAAAGGATAGGTAACGAAAATGGTATCAACGGATAGAGGAGAGAAAATGAGGAAGAGTGATGGTTCCAGATCACACATGCATTAGAGCTTTGGGTTTCTCCCTCCCTCTCCTTCTCTCCCTCGCGCCCCTTCTTTCCTTCTTCTCTCTTGTTTTTCTGAAAATTCTGAAGTTGGAGAAATGAGGGCTGCCTTAGGTGTTATGGTTCAGCTGAAGCCTCATTTAGTGAGGTGAAAGGACCAAAATACCCCTACTCTCTAATATTCTCTTAATTTACTCTTAACACCACACTAATCCCATGACTCACTAACTTAACATAATATTTCAATTATGCACAACTATAATTTATTCATTCCAAACATCACATAATTAATGCAACTAATCAACTTAACCTCTTGCTAATTTAATTAATCTAATTAGCTAATTAGGGGATGTTACAATCACCCCAACTTTTAAAATTTTGTCCTCAAAATTGACAAAACGTACCTTACTCGAACAAATAAGGATATTTTTCCCGCTTGCTCTCCTCTACTTCCCATGTCGCTTCGTCAGGTGACGCACCGTCCCAAAGCACCTTGACAATAGGAATTGACCTCGTCCGGAGTGTTTTCTCGCCGCGTTCGATGATCCTGATTGGAGTAGGCTGATAGGATAAGTCCGGTCTGATGTCAATTACTTCATAACTTAATGGTTGATTCGGATCATGAATATACTTCCTTAACTGCGATACATGAAACACATCATGTAATCTGGACAATTCTGGAGGCAATGCAATGCGATACGCTACCGGCCCAACTCGCTCGACAATCTGGAAGGGTCCGACATACCGAGGACTGAGCTTCTTTGCTCGCAAAGCAATACCGGTTCCGATGGTTGGAGAAAGTCTCAAAAAGACATGGTCTCCTTCTTCGAATTCTAACGGCCTTCTTCTCTTATCGGCGTAACTCTTTTGTCGACTCTGCACGGCTTTCATCCTTTCTCTTATCTGACGGATCTTCTCCGTAGTCTCACGGACCAAATCCGGTCCCAACAATCTCTGCTCACCTACATCCCACCAACACAATGGTGTTCTGCACTTCCTTCCATACAATGCTTCATATGGAGCCATTTCGATACTAGAATGGTAACTGTTGTTGTATGAAAATTCCACCAATGGAAGATGATCCTCCCATCTGCCTCCACTATCGAGTACACAAGCTCTCAACATATCCTCCAATGTCTGCATTGTCCTCTCAGTCTGCCCGTCTGTCTGTGGATGGTAAGCGGTGCTAACACATACTGTTGTTCCCAACGCCATATTCAATGCTCTCCAAAATCGAGATGTGAACTTGGGATCTCGATCACAGATGATACTTGTAAGGATTCCATGCAACTTCACAATATTCTTGAGATACTCCTCTGCTAACTTAGCAACCTTGTGAGTCGAACGCACTGGAATAAAATGAGCGGACTTGGTTAGGCGATCCACCACTACCCAAATAGAATCATTTCCGGCTTGGGACCGTGGCAATCCCATGACAAAATCCATAGATATGCTTTCCCATTTCCATTCAGGTACATTCAATGGTTGCAACTGGCCACCTGGCTTCTGGTGCTCTATCTTAACCCTTTGACAAGTCAAGCATCGAGACACAAACTCTGCAATATCTAATTTCATACCCGGCCACCAGTACAATTGCTTCAAATCTCGATACATCTTGGTAGGCCCAGGATGTATTGAGAACTGACTCTTATGAGCCTCTTCTAGAACTTGCCTCTTTACATTCTCATCATTCGGCACACAGATTCTACCATCAAAACGAATTACGCCGTCACCGTCTTCGGTGTAACTCGGCAATCTTTTCTGTGCTTGCAGCTCTACATCACCTTCTTGGGCTGAGCGAATCAGATTCCTCAATGAACTTGAAATCTGAATATGGCTCAACACCAACTTGTTCCTTCTTGACTTAACTCTCAAGTTAAGGTCTCTAAACGATTCCAGCAAAGACATCTCGTGCACCATCAACTCTGCAGTGTGGATAGACTTTCTACTTAAAGCATCGGCCACAACATTAGCCTTACCAGGATGATACTTCAATTCAAAATCGTAATCCTTCAGGAATTCTACCCATCTCCTCTGTCTGTTGTTCAACTCCTTTTGGTCAAACAAATACTTAAGGCTCTTGTGGTCACTAAAGACTTCGAAACGAGACCCATACAGGTAATGTCTCCAAATCTTTAGGGCAAACACAATCGCCGCCAACTCTAAATCATGAGTTGGGTAATTCTCTTCATGCGGCTTCAACTGTCTGGAGGCATAAGCAACCACTTGTTGATTCTGCATTAGGACACATCCCAAACCCTTACCAGAGGCGTCGCAATAGATTTGGAATCCTACGGACAGATCTGGAAGAATCAGGATGGGTGCAGAAGTCAAACGATCCTTCAATTCCGTGAAACAATTATCACAGCCTGAGTCCCAAACAAACGGCTGACCCTTGCGAGTTAACCGAGTGAGTGGAAGAACCAGCTGGGAAAATCCTTGAATGAATCTTCGATAATACCCAGCTAATCCCAAGAAACTTCTTACCTCAGTAACTGTAGACGGCTGGTCCCAGTCTACCACGGCTTTGATCTTACTGGGATCCACTGCAACACCTGCCTTAGATATCACATGGCCCAGAAACTTAACTTCGGGCATCCAAAAATCACATTTGGACGGCTTAGCATACAACTTTTTCTCTCGGAGCACGTTCAGAACAATTCAGAGATGTTGCACATGCTCCTCAGTTGTCTTCGAGAACACCAAGATATCATCAATGAACACTACCACAAACCGATCCAGATAAGGATTAAAAATCCGATTCATATAATCCATGAATACGGCTGGAGCATTGGTCAAACCGAAGGGCATCACTACAAATTCATAGTGTCCATACCTCGTACGGAAAGCGGTCTTCGGGACGTCCAAAGCTCGCACCCTGATTTGGTGATAGCCGGACCTTAAATCAATCTTTGAAAATACAGAAGCTCCCCTCAACTGATCTAGCAAATCATCAATTCTCGGTAGAGGGTACTTGTTCTTGACAGTCACCTTATTCAACTGACGATAATCGATACACAATCTCATACTTCTGTCCTTCTTCTTGACAAGCAACACTGGAGCGCCCCATGGTGAGGCACTCGGCCGGATGAACCGTTTGGAAATTAGCTCTTCCAGTTGAACTTTCAATTCCCTCAACTCTAACGGCGACATCCTATACGGGGCTATAGAAATAGGTCCAGTGCCCGGAACCAACTCTATAGAAAATTCCACCTCACGATCCGGAGGAAATGAAGGAACTTCATCGGGAAACACATCAAGAAATTCATTAACAACTTGCACGGAAGATAAATCCTGACCTGTCTCAGTGGATGCAGACAGCATCATGACATAAGCTTCTGCGCCTTGGAACAGATAGTTACTGGCCGAAGTGAAAGAAATAACAGCTTCAGAATTGGGCGGTTGTAGCTCCACTGACTCGGAGGCGAAACCGATAGTTCGATGGAAGCAATCTATAGTCACATGGTTGGCCGTCATCCAACTCATGCCTAGGACGACGTCCATGCCCTTCATTGGTAAACAAATGAAGTCTACTACAAAATTCCTGTCTCCAATGGATAGAAGACAATTTTCACATATCGCTTGGGTCTGAACACTACCCTCAGCAGCAGTCTTAATGGAGATTGGTTGAGGCAAAGGAGTTAAAGCCAATCCCAACCGTTCGACACAAACTTGAGATATAAAACAATGGGCCGCACCCGAATCATATAAAATACTAACGGAGTTATTAAAAAGAGATCCCATACCCCTTAGTAGATTATCTGACGGTGTGACCTTCTGGGCGTCCAAGGTGTAAACTCATCCATGAGTTGTAGTAGCAGCAGGGTTACCTCCCTGACTCTTCTCCTTCTCTGGGCAGTCCCGTGCATAATGTAACATCCCGAATTTTTAAAGACTCGTATTATGATGCCGGAGACCGATTAATTATTTGTGGGAATAACTGGTCGTGTCTCGGGGATTTATAGTCGAGGAAATTGTCAAATAAATCCTACTCTATGTTTAGTTATGGCTCAGTCATGGTTAACTTAAGTATTTAAGCTGAAGGGCGAAATTGGAATTTCACACCCTCGGTATATATATATATACCCTTACATCTGAAACTTCAGCCACTTAGCCATTTCATAAAATTCCAGAAGAAAGAAAAGCTGAAGGATAGAGAGGGAGGGGTCGCAAGCTTCAAGGGAGGAGGAAGGCTCCAACTGAAGATCTCCATTGCATGTAAGAACTCTCACTCCCATTCTACTCCAAATTCGATTCTCTTTCCATTGAACCCATTTTCAGCCTCTGATTCTTCTCCTATCTCTTGGTTCCATTTTCGGGTTTGGGTCTTCAATGTTGAAGGAGGTGGAATTCTGAACTCTATTGTTATTGCATGTTGCTGTGTTGATGCCCAAGGAGGAGTGCAACGTCCAAACTCGAAATTGGGGGTAGGATTCAAGCTTGGATTGGTGTTCAGCTGCTGCCCAATTTCTATGTTGAAGGGTAGCTGAAGCTTGCTCTAGATTGGTGCCCTTCGGCTCTTGCTCGTGTGTCTCGTGTATCGGCTATTTCGCATTTCTATTGAAGCTTCAAGTGAAATCGTCATCACGGTGAGTTCTACTCACGATAGGGCATTTTGATATTCTGAACTTGTTTTCGATATGGAATCCCTTGGTCACATTTTCTGTTTTCAAAAGTCTTAGAACTGAAAAGCGTTTTTAAGTCAAAACGGTGTTTTACGGTTTATTGAGAATTTTAATGAATCATTGAAATGAAACACTTTATATATATTCTGGAATAGTTGGAAATTTTCTGGATTTTAGGTGATTGAAATTAGAAATCGAATTGGACGAGAACGGAGAATGAAATTGAGGAATACGTGAAATTCTGGTAACAGACACAGGTCGCACGGACCGTGCGCCCCTGGGCACGGATCGTGCGCCTGTTTCGGGTTGGAAGTATTGGAAACAGAACGGGACGCACGGGTCGTGCGCCCCTGGGCACGGATCGTGCGTTTCCTTCTGGTAGATGGGTCCTGAGTAGTGCACCACGCACGGGTCGTGCGCCCCTGGGCACGGGTCGTGCGTGTGGTTCTGTTACCGGCTTCCGTTTTCTCGTTTTGTCGCTCCGTTTGATCCCGAACCTTTTCTAATTTCTTTCTCAACCATTCAAAAAGGGATTGCCTTACTGAAAACCTTATTTTGAACTTGTTCAACTCATGGTTTCGAAAAAGAGCTTTGAAAGCCTATTTGATCGAAAAACCGAAACCCTAGTATACGTGTGGGTACACCGTCTGATGGATAGAATGAATATATATTTATATATATATCAACTGCATATGATTATAATGCCGGATGTCTATAGATTCATCAAAACGGGTTATAAGTCAATAATACATTACAATATGATTATAATGCCGGATGTTTATAAATTCATCAAAACGGGTTATAGATCAATAAGATATAAATTATCTAAAAAGATATTGTGATTGATCCTTTGGTGATCGGAAAGATATATATTATCTAACTCTCGAGAAATCGTTATGTATTGTCATACATAAATCGCGTTGGGTGACGACCCGACAAGTAGCATACTAGGGAGGGTAGTCATGACCCCTTACCTAGGCCCAGAATGTGTTTTGGCGTGGTCAACTCACGGGTTGCCGGGATTAGCAGTGGTGCAGTCGGCTTGTGCTAAGTTATTGATTATAAGTTAACATTGCCGGGATTAGCAGTTGTGCAGTCGGCAGATGTTAAGCTATAGCTACCGGGATTAGCAGTTGTGCAGTCGGTTGAGCTAAGCTATTAAAAACATAAAAGAGAACACGATTTGCTTGGCATTTCGATTATAGCTAATGGTAGCTAATTAAACATTGTTAACGGTTTAATAATTGAACCGAGTGTCAGTGAGGGGGCACGGTAGGACTCACTGAGATAATGTTATCTCACCCTATCCATATTTGTTGTTTTTCAGAGAAGCAGGGAAAAAGGAAGACTATTGTGCACGAGTAGTTGATATACTCTTGGAGGTGCTGAAGACTTAGTCATTTGATTCCTTTGTTCTTTTGTTGTCCTAATTGGTTGTATAAACTTGTATTGATTATGAGTTATATGAACCGTTTATGTTTCTGTTTGGTATTTGGACTTGGATATTGTAATCCACTCGGTATGGAACCGATAAACTTCTATTTTATGAAGTAATGTTATTTCCGATTATGTTTTATTTCGGAAAAGTTTGTATGTCCAAAACTTAAACAGGAACTGTGTCCTCTGAATTTTTCCGCATCTGTGCACTTTCGGTATTTCTACATGTTAGAAAAACCTGGGTGTTACATTTGGTATCAGAGCGGTTCGACCTAGTCGGACTTAGATGTTAAGAGTCTTTTACGTCTTCTAAGTCTGATTTTTCTTAGTATGCTATTAGACATTGAGCCTGATCAACTTAATACTTTGTGCATACTTCGCAGAATCATGGCTGGAAGAGGTAGGAGAAACCCACCTGTTGATCCTCATCAAGAATGGATGCAGAATGTCATCGAAACTCAGCAAAAGATGATGAATGACATGATGCTAATGCAACAGCAACAGATGGCTCAAATGGCTCAAATGCAGCAGATGCATCAGATGCCTCAACCACAACCAGCTGAGCCAGTCAATGTGCCAACACCTGAGGATCCCCACAGGATGTATTTCCGGTTTCTGAAGATGAAACCCCCAACCTTCAAAGGAGGATCCGAGGCAATGAAAGCCCATTTTTGGGTGGATGCCATGGAACGAATCTTTGACACCTTACAATGCAATGAGGGAGAAAAGGTAATTTGTGCTGCTAACGCTCTGGACGAGGATGCTCACACTTGGTGGGTTAACGCTCGTAGAATGCTTCAAAATCAAGGAACTCCTCTTGAGTGGGATAACTTCAAGGAGTTGTTTTTGGGTCATTATTTTCCCGACTCCCAAAGACTTGACAAGCAGATGGAATTTCTGAGTTTGAAACAGGGAGAGATGACAGTTGGGGAATATGCTGCAAAATTTGAGAGATTGTCACAATTCTATGAATTGGGGACCACCGCTCCTGATGATAGGTGGAAGATGGTGATGTTCAGACAAGGTCTTAGAGGCGATGTGAATCAAGGTCTCAGTTCGTATTCCCTGACCATTTATCCTGCTTTGGTTCAACAGGCTCATTCAGCAGAAAGCGATCTGAAAAGAATGTATGCTGAGAGGAAAGATTTTTGGAAGGATAAGAAGAAGGGCAGTGGGTCAACTTCTTCAAACCCGAGGTATAAAGGGAATCTAGACAAGGGAAAGCAGATTCAGTCGAACCACACTTCTGGGCATCGCCGGTGTGAAGTGTGCAAGAAGAATCATCCAGGAAGGTGTCGAACAGAGGCAAGGTCGGATCAGTGTTATCTTTGCAAGGAAGTGGGGCATTATGCCAACAATTGTCCGTCAAGGAAGGCTTTCTTGGAGTCCCCTGATGCCCCGAGACAGGCTCGAGTCAACACTCTGGATGCTAAGACCATCAAGCCAGCTGATAATCTTATAAGGGGTACAGGTTCTATCTTTCATCAAACTGTTAATATTCTGTATGACTCTGGTGCTACTCATTGTTTTATCTCTGAAGCATGTGCGGAACGGCTAGGATTAATAGTATCTCCTATATCCGAGCCAATATCTATCCTTACTGCAGCAAAGGGTCGTGTGCGAACCCAATCATTATGCCTTAATTGTCTGCTCACCATAGGAGGCAGGGACTTTGTTGTTGATTTTATCTGTCTGCCAATGAGAGGAATGGAGATCGTGTTGGGAATGAATTGGATGACTTCCAATCACATTACGATTGATTGTTTCAATCGTGCAATTAATTTTCCTTCTGAAGTAGCTGAACATTCACTACCTGCAGATGATGGTGTTATTTCGTTCACTTCAGCCAGCCAGTCTCTATTCCAAGGTGCGGAAGCTTTTGTTATTATTTTGTCTGCATCAACTGAAGCTGATTTGGATTTATCATCTACTCAAGTTGTTAATGAATTCTTAGATGTTTTTCCCGAGGAAGTCTCCTCTTTACCTCCAGAACGAGAGGTAGAATTCTCTATAGATCTGGCGCCTGGTGCAGGGCCAATATCCATAGCACCTTATAGGATGTCTCCTCTTGAACTGAAGGAATTGAAGTCCCAACTTGAGGAATTAATTTTCAAGAAGTTTATTCGACCGAGTGCTTCTCCATGGGGTGCTCCGGTATTGCTAGTCAAGAAGAAGGACGGAAGCATGAGATTATGCATAGACTACCGTCAGCTGAATAAAATCACTATCAAAAACAAGTATCCATTGCCAAGGATAGATGATCTACTTGATCAACTTCGAGGTGCTAAGGTTTTCTCCAAAATTGATCTAAGGTCAGGGTACCATCAAATCAGGGTAAGAGCCTTAGACATTCCGAAGACTGCTTTTCGTACGAGGTACGGACACTACGAGTTTGTGGTGATGCCCTTCGGATTGACTAATGCTCCAGCCGTATTCATGGATTATATGAATAGAGTATTTCATTCTTACCTAGATCAGTTTGTGGTCGTCTTTATCGATGATATCTTGGTGTACTCAAAGTCAGTTGAGGAGCATGCTCAGCATCTCCGCTTTGTCCTAGGAGTACTCCGAGAAAAGAAACTCTATGCTAAACCGTCGAAGTGTGACTTTTGGATGCCTGAAGTAAAGTTCTTGGGTCATGTAATTTCCCAAGAAGGGGTTGCAGTTGATCCTAGCAAAGTGGAAGCAGTGTTGAATTGGGAACGACCAACGTCAGTGACTGAGATCAGAAGCTTTCTGGGTTTAGCCGGTTACTATAGAAGATTCATTGAAGGTTTTTCGCAATTGGTACTTCCGCTTACTCGATTGACTCGCAAGGGTCAACCGTTTATTTGGGATGCCGATTGTGAGGAGTGTTTTCTTGGATTGAAAGAAAAGTTAACTTCTGCTCCAATCCTAATTCTTCCGGATCCGTCATTGGGATTTCAGATTTACAGTGATGCATCTGGGAAGGGTTTAGGATGCGTTCTCATGCAGAATCAACATGTTGTGGCCTATGCATCGAGGCAATTGAAGACGCATGAACGGAATTACCCGACTCATGACTTAGAGTTGGCGGCTATTGTGTTTGCACTGAAAATTTGGAGACATTACCTTTACGGTTCTCGTTTCGAGGTTTTTAGTGATCACAAGAGCTTGAAATATCTATTTGACCAAAAGGAGTTGAATAACAGACAGAGAAGGTGGACTGAATTTTTGAAGGACTATGACTTCGAATTGAAATATCACCCTGGGAAAGCCAATGTGGTAGCAGATGCTCTGAGCAGGAAGTCCATCCACACGGCAAGGTTAATGGTTCACGAGATGGCTTTGTTGGAGTCATTCCGAGACTTGAAGCTCAAGGTAGCAAGAAAGAGGGACCGCATAGTATTGCGGCATATACGGATAGCCAGTGTGCTAAGGGAACAAATCCGAGTAGCTCAAGAAACTGATATGAATTTACAGTCTCAAAGAGGATCGCCAAATTTCACTGAGGATAGTGATGGCATGATTTGCTTTAATGGGAGGATTTGTGTTCCCGATGATGATGACATCAAAAGGCAAGTATTGGAAGAAGCTCATAGGAGTCAGTACTCTGTACATCCGGGATCCACCAAGATGTACCGAGACTTGAAGTTAATGTATTGGTGGCCTGGGATGAAGACCGAGGTTGCAGAATTTGTTTCTCGGTGCTTAACTTGTCAGAAGGTTAAGGCGGAACACCGAAGACCGGGCGGTCAGTTACAACCGCTAGATGTACCAGTTTGGAAGTGGGAAGATATCTCAATGGACTTCGTCATGGGTTTGCCGAGGTCACGGGCAGGCAATGATTCTATTTGGGTAGTAGTGGACCGATTGACTAAATCCGCTCACTTTATTCCCGTTCGCTCGACTTATAAGGTTTCCAAGTTAGCAGATGAATATGTGAGGAACATTATCAGACTGCATGGAGTCCCAACGAGCATTGTGTCAGACCGAGATCCCAAGTTTACTTCCAGGTTCTGGAGAGCATTGAATGAAGCTTTGGGAACAAGGGTGCTGGTTAGCACTGCTTATCATCCTCAGACTGATGGTCAGACGGAGAGGACTATTCAGACTCTGGAGGACATGCTTCGGGCTTGTGTGCTTGATAGCGGGAGAAAATGGGAAGACCATCTTCCGTTAGTCGAATTCTCCTACAACAACAGTTACCACTCCAGCATTGGAATGGCACCATTTGAAGCACTTTATGGTAGGAAGTGTAGAACTCCGTTGTGTTGGTGGGAGATTGGTGAAGATAAGTTTTTGGGACCCGATATGATTCGGGAAACTACTGAGAAGATCAAGTTAATTCGAGAAAGGATGAAGGTTGCTCAGAGTCGGCAAAAGAGCTACGCTGACAACCGAAGGAGACCGTTGGAGTTTGAGGTTGGTGATCATGTGTTCTTGAAAGTTTCTCCAACCATAGGCACTGGAAGAGCCTTGCGAGCGAAGAAGCTCAGTCCTCGATATGTTGGACCTTTCCAAATCATCGAGCGGACTGGGCCAGTTGCCTATCGCCTCGCATTGTCTCCGGCCCTATCAAACCTCCATGATGTGTTTCACGTGTCTCAGTTGAGGAAGTATGTTTCCGATCTGCATCAACCGTTGAGTGTCGATACCATTGACCTGCGACTGGACTTGTCATTTCAACCTTATCCTAGTTACATCTTGGAGCGTGACGAGAAGACGCTACGGTCAAGAACTATTCCTATTGTCAAAGTGGTCTGGGATGGATTCTCAATCGAGGAGGCTACCTGGGAGCTGGAAGATGACATGCGGACTCAATACCCATATCTCTTCAATTGAGGTACGTCTTGTCAATTTTGAGGACAAAATTTTTAAAAGTTGGGGTGATTGTAACATTCCGAATTTTTAAAGACTCGTATTATGATGCTGGAGACGATTAATTATTTGTGGGAATAATTGGTCGTGTCTCGGGGATTTATAGTCGAGGAAATTGTCAAATAAATCCTACTCTATGTTTAGTTATGGCTCAGTCATGGTTAACTTAAGTATTTAAGCTGAAGGGCGAAATTGGAATTTCACACCCTCGGTATATATATATATATATACCCTTAAATCTGAAACTTCAGCCACTTAGCCATTTCATAAAATTCCAGAAGAAAGAAAAGCTGAAGGATAGAGAGGGAGGGGTCGCAAGCTTCAAGGGAGGAGGAAGGCTCCAACTGAAGATCTCCATTGCATGTAAGAACTCTCACTCCCATTCTACTCCAAATTCGATTCTCTTTCCATTGAACCCATTTTCAGCCTCTGATTCTTCTCCTATCCCTTGGTTCCATTTTCGGGTTTGGGTCTTCAATGTTGAAGGAGGTGGAATTCTGAACTCTATTGTTATTGCATGTTGCTGTGTTGATGCCCAAGGAGGAGTGCAACGTCCAAACTCGAAATTGGGGGTAGGATTCAAGCTTGGATTGGTGTTCAGCTGCTGCCCAATTTCTGTGTTGAAGGGTAGCTGAAGCTTGCTCTAGATTGGTGCCCTTCGGCTCTTGCTCGTGTGTCTCGTGTATCGGCTATTTCGCATTTCTATTGAAGCTTCAAGTGAAATCGTCATCACGGTGAGTTCTACTCACGATAGGGCATTTTGATATTCTGAACTTGTTTTCGATATGGAATCCCTTGGTCACATTTTCTGTTTTCAAAAGTCTTAGAACCGAAAAGCGTTTTTAAGTCAAAACGGTGTTTTACGGTTTATTGAGAATTTTAATGAATCATTGAAATGAAACACTTTATATATATTCTGGAATAGTTGGAAATTTTCTGGATTTTAGGTGATTGAAATTAGAAATCGAATTGGACGAGAACGGAGAATGAAATTGAGGAATACGTGAAATTCTGGTAACAGACACAGGTCGCACGGACCGTGCGCCCCTGGGCACGGATCGTGCGCCTGTTTCGGGTTGGAAGTATTGGAAACAGAACGGGACGCACGGGTCGTGCGCCCCTGGGCACGGATCATGCATTTCCTTCTGGTAGATGGGTCCTGAGTAGTGCACCACGCACGGGTCGTGCGCCCCTGGGCACGGGTCGTGCGTGTGGTTCTGTTACCGGCTTCCGTTTTCTCGTTTTGTCGCTCCGTTTGATCCCGAACCTTTTCTAATTTCTTTCTCAACCATTCAAAAAGGGATTGCCTTACTGAAAACCTTATTTTGAACTTGTTCAACTCATGGTTTTGAAAAAGAGCTTTGAAAGCCTATTTGATCGAAAAACCGAAACCCTAGTATACGTGTGGGTACACCGTCTGATGGATAGAATGAATATATATTTATATATATATATATCAACTGCATATGATTATAATGCCGGATGTCTATAGATTCATCAAAACGGGTTATAAGTCAATAATACATTACAATATGATTATAATGCCGAATGTTTATAAATTCATCAAAACGGGTTATAGATCAATAAGATATAAATTATCTAAAAAGATATTGTGATTGATCCTTTGGTGATCGGAAAGATATATATTATCTAACTCTCGAGAAATCGTTATGTATTGTCATACATAAATCGCGTTGGGTGACGACCCGACAAGTAGCATACTAGGGAGGGTAGTCATGACCCCTTACCTAGGCCCTGAATGTGTTTTGGCGTGGTCAACTCACGGGTTGCCGGGATTAGCAGTGGTGCAGTCGGCTTGTGCTAAGTTATTGATTATAAGTTAACATTGCCGGGATTAGCAGTTGTGCAGTCGGCAGATGTTAAGCTATAGCTACCGGGATTAGCAGTTGTGCAGTCGGTTGAGCTAAGCTATTAAAAACATAAAAGAGAACACGATTTGCTTGGCATTTCGATTATAGCTAATGGTAGCTAATTAAACATTGTTAACGGTTTAATAATTGAACCGAGTGTCAGTGAGGGGGCACGGTAGGACTCACTGAGATAATGTTATCTCACCCTATCCATATTTGTTGTTTTTCAGAGAAGCAGGGAAAAAGGAAGACTATTGTGCACGAGTAGTTGATATACTCTTGGAGGTGCTGAAGACTTAGTCATTTGATTCCTTTGTTCTTTTGTTGTCCTAATTGGTTGTATAAACTTGTATTGATTATGAGTTATATGAACCGTTTATGTTTCTGTTTGGTATTTGGACTTGGATATTGTAATCCACTCGGTATGGAACCGATAAACTTCTATTTTATGAAGTAATGTTATTTTCGATTATGTTTTATTTCGGAAAAAGTTTGTATGTCCAAAACTTAAACAGGAACTGTGTCCTCTGAATTTTTCCGCATCTGTGCACTTTCGGTATTTTTACATGTTAGAAAAACCTGGGTGTTACACATAATGACCGTCTTTCTTGCAGAAATAACACTGGTTGGATCCCATCTGGCATTTACCCTGATGATACTTTCTACAGTTGGAACATGTACTGAACCTTGAGGAGTTCGACGACTGAACCTGTTTCCCTTTGTTGGAGTTGTGCCTGGGACCCGTCTGATGGTTGGATGATCCAACACTCTTCTTATTCTGATGGAATACTCTCCTGCTTGCATATAACCTCTTCAAGTCACTCTCAGCTATGTGTGCTTGTTGAACCATGGCAGCATAGTTAGTATAGGCAAAAGAACTCAAACTCTGAGCAATGTCTTCCCTCAGCCCATACTTGAACCTTTCGGTTTTCCACTTGTCATTGGGAGCATACCCGGCCAAACCGAAGAATTGATATAACTCTTCAAACTTAGCCGCGTACTGACCCACAGTTGAGCTTCCTTGAGTGAGAGTCAGAAACTCGTTCTCCTTGTCGAACCTCATGGCTGTTGGAAAGAACTGCTCCAAAAATACCTGCTTGAAATGTTCCCAAGTCTGGGGAGTATCCATAGTTACCATCAGGGCTTTGGCATTAGTCCACCAGTTGTTAGCTTCACCTTTCAGCATATGAGTCGCCAATCTCAGCTTGTCATCATCAGTGACTTGCATAGCTACGAAAATCTTCTCTATATAATCTAGCCAATGCTGGGCTTCCATGACATCCGGTCCTCCTCTGAACTCGGACGGCTTCATTTTCAGAAATTCAGAGAAAACCTTCCTTGAGTCCACTTGAGGCTCAGGGACTTGCTGAGGCTGAGCTTGAGCATTCTGTTGCAATTGCAACATATCTTCCATCATCTTCTGTTGTCTCTCGATCACGTTCTGCATCCATGCAGAATGTGGATCAATTGGTGGGTTATTTCTCGATCCTCCTGCCATAATTCTGCAAATGATACACCAAGTATTAAGTTGATCAGTCCCAATGTCTCTTAGCATCATAAGAAGCAAGATAGCAGAATTACTCGAGGGACAAAACCACCCTAACTATCTAAGCCCGACTAGGTCGAACTGCTCTGATACCATAATGTAACATCCCGATATATTCTAACATATAGAATCACCGAAATGCACTAAATGGCATACATCAGAGTAACTTCCTGTTATTGAAATATTGAACACATCTAAAACTTTCGATAATACATATCAAATGGTTCTCTGAACCTCATAAACTTCCTGAAAATGCTTAAGTTTCAAAACTTAAGACTTGTACATAATCCTGGTGTTCAATACTCAAAACATAAAGTAGCGGAAACGATTTTACAACTTAAACAACGAAAGTCATACAATCGGAACACAGAAACAATAAATGGGGCAAAGGTCTAAAACATGAAATTAGGTCTTCAATGACTCCAAGAGTCACACCAGCTAACCGTGCTTTGTCGCCTTTGCTTTCCCCTGTTTCTCTGTAAAAACCACAAATATGAAGGGTGAGATAAACATTATCTCAGTGAGTCCTATCGAGACCCCTTACTAACTCTAGCGGTTCATTATGCCTTGCTTTGAACTCGTGGTCCAAAAAGAAACCACGTGGAAATATATTAAGTTCCTGTAACCTTTATGCTCATGGCCCTCCTAAGCGACACATGAAGCATACAATCTTTTGTTCCATGTTTTTAGCATAACACCTCAGTCTACCTATTTTATAGGTACTTCTTTGACTTTGGTGAACCCATCCCGCTATTTCTAGTGGGGGAAACATTTATGAGTCTAGGTTTTGGGGCTCATGACTTCCCCTCCCCTAGTATGCTAACCTTTAAGGGTCGTCACCCTTTTTCCTCTTGTATTTATTATACATTATAAATCCATGTACCCGCAATGGGCTGTTAGTCATTTCAGTCAAGTACCATGTATAATATCAGTCAAGTACCGTGTATAATTATTGACATATGTTCTCTCGCGTTCTCTAAGTACGGTTTCCCATTTCTTTCATAATATACAAGTTTTCTATCGAACATGTTCAATCTCATACCATCGGTACCTTTACATTGTTGGGGAACCTTGGGGAATGGATTAGAAGAGGATTGGAATCATTTGGAATGGATAAAAAGGTACTTTGAATTTGAAGGTCAGAAAGTCTCACACGACCCGTGCGTTGTTGAACAATTTATAGAAGATTTTCCAGAAAGATACGCACGACCCGTGCGACTAAGCGCACGATCCGGGCGTTGTGAATAAAGTTCCAGGAAGATACACACGACCCGTGCGTATAGGCGCACGATCCGTGTGTATTTTAAAAATCAGTTCGTGTAGCATCAGATGGGGGCGCACGACCCGTGCTCATAGGCACACGATCCGTGCGTCTCTATCAGTTTTCCAGAAATAGACTTTTCATGAGTTTTTCCATTCCGTTCCGATTCCAAAATCCCTTCCGATCGAGACCCAAACTTAAACACGCATTAGAACAATATATTATAGCAATATAGTACAGCATGCATATACCATTCAATTCAGCACATTTCAGCAATCAACCACATAACTTGTTATTAACAGTCACAGTTTTGAGAAAAGCGGTTTTCGAAAAGGTGAAGACTCCGAAAATACGCACATTCCCTAAGCGAGTTATAGAACTCACCTATCGTGATGAAAATCACGCAAACACCGAGACTCCGAGAACTCAACCGCTCTGACAACCACGAACTCTCTCCGAATTCGCTCCAACAACGAACTTAGCTACTCCAAATCGCTTGGACAGCAGCTGATTCCGAATCCTAGCTACCCAAACAACTTCAAACAGCAATTGTGGCTGGAAGGTGAGCCTTGGTACTGAATAATGGGTTCTAACCAAGACATGCAAGGGTCATATCTCCATTTCTATGCTTGGAGCTTGAAGGTGAGGTTATGGCGAAAATCTGAGTTGGGGGAAAGGATAGGTAACGAAAATGGTATCAACGGATAGAGGAGAGAAAATGAGGAAGAGTGATGGTTCCAGATCACACATGCATTAGAGCTTTGGGTTTCTCCCTCTCTCTCCTTCTCTCCCTCGCGCCCCTTCTTTCCTTCTTCTCTCTTGTTTTTCTGAAAATTCTGAAGTTGGAGAAATGAGGGCTGCCTTAGGTGTTATGGTTCAGCTGAAGCCTCATTTAATGAGGTGAAAGGACCAAAATACCCCTACTCTCTAATATTCTCTTAATTTACTCTTAACACCACACTAATCCCATGACTCACTAACTTAACATAATATTTCAATTATGCACAACTATAATTTATTCATTCCAAACATCAAGTAATTAATGCAACTAATCAACTTAACCTCTTGCTAATTTAATTAATCTAATTAGCTAATTAGGGGATGTTACACCCCTCTTGTGTTTTGAAGTCACTTGGTCAACAAGTGGTATCAGAGCTAGACTCTTGGTAAGGACTAACTGTCTCATGAGGCAAGATGACTTCAAACAATGACTCCTTAAACCGACCCCCATCTTTCAATGGTGAAGGGTATGATTATTGGAAAACAAGAATGAAATTTTATATTGAGGCAGTAGATTGTGATATTTGGGATGCTGTCATAAATGGTCCGTTTGTTCCCACTCACCCTGTTAATGATGTAATGGTGAACAAACCTAGATCTCTTTGGACCAAATATGAAAAAGAAAAGGTTCAATACAATTTGAAAGCTAAGAACATCATTACAACTGCGTTAAGCATTGATGAGTTCTTTCGCGTATCACATTGTAAAACCGCCAAGGAAATGTGGGACGCCCTTCAAGTGACCCATGAAGGTACTACCGAGGTCAAAAGGGCTAGAATGAACACATTAACGCATGAGTATGAGCTATTTAGGATGAAACCGGGTGAAACCATCCAAGAACTAAACAAACGTTTCGTCCATATAGTTTGTAACACCCTAAAATAATTTAATTAAGTAATTGATTAAATTATTTAAAGTGTTTCACTATTTTATTTTATTATGTGATGATATAGTATTTTATTTTTAATTGAAGGGGATGGCATCAGAAATACCGGATTTACAAGTAACGGCCCAAGAGGCCCAAGCCCGTTGGCTTAGGCGCTCCTTAGGCACTAGGGGTCTAGGTCGCGCCTCACTAGTGTCAAAGAAAGAAAGAAAGTCGAAATAGAGAAGAAAAGAAAGAAAGTCGAAGAGAGGAGAAGAGAAGGAAGGAGCGATTTCAAGCTTGGAGTTAGGGTTTGTGCACCTTAATCCTAGGTAAGGGTTCCTAACCTTCTATGATTCGATTTCTTTTCCCTATCAAGTGCTTAAGTTTCGTTTTCCCTAACCCTTTCTATCTTGATCAAATTCGCGAATGGTCCAAGAGAAGGAGAGAGAGGGCGTGTTCGTGGATAAGGGAAGAAGAAGGGAAGAATTCTTGTTGCGGTGGTGTGTCGGTGCTTCGGTGGGAAGAGCTCTAGTGTCGTCATAATCAAGGTTAGGGGAGTCTCACTCTATAATAGAGAGTATAATAGGTTGTATGTAAACCATAGGATCTCACTTGACCTTACTTGTTAATTGTTAGATTTGTTTAAGTTAGTTGAAATTGATAATTGGTGATTAATTCGATTTTCCCTATGTTAATGTTAGATTTCAAGTGTTGATTTTGTGCCTTGATGTGTTCTTAATATATATATGTGAAATTGAATGTGGTTGGACTGAGCATAATGAGTTTTGTAATCGTTGTAGTAATTTGGTTTGGAAAAGTGATTAAGAATTTTGGTGTTTTGGTTGTGTTGGGGCGCCTGGGCGCTAGTGGCTGAGGGGGGGACTTGGCGCCCTGGGCGCTGTTTTCTGTTGCTGGGCGTGTCTGTGTTCTGGGCAGGGCGCCTATGTTGCTGCCTGTGGCGCCTGGGGTGGCGCCAGGTTGCTGTCTATGCTTAGGCAAGGCGCATAAATCATGTTTTTGGGTAAACTCAGTTTCTAAACATATTTTACTGAGCCAAACTTTGTATTGACCTGACCAAATGTTATTTAAAACACTTTGGCTAAAGAATTTCTGGATTTGCACTTGTGGTTTTGAAATTGTCCGGTTGGGCATCATTTTGGCTTGTTTTAGGGGTGCCTTGTGCACACATCATTTTCTGAGCATATTTTACTGAGCCAAACTTTGTATTGACCTGACCAAATGTTATTTAAAACACTTTGGCTAAAGAATTTCTGGATTTGCACTTGTGGTTTTGAAATTGTCCGGTTGGGCATCATTTTGGCTTGTTTTAGGGGTGCCTTGTGCACACATCATTTTCTGAGCATATTTTACTGAGCCAAACTTTGTATTGACCTGACCAAATGTTATTTAAAACACTTTGGCTAAAGAATTTCTGGATTTGCACTTGTGGTTTTGAAATTGTCCGGTTGGGCATCATTTTGGCTTGTTTTAGGGGTGCCTTGTGCACACATCATTTTCTGAGCATATTTTACTGAGCCAAACTTTGTATTGACCTGACCAAATGTTATTTAAAACACTTTGGCTAAAGAATTTCTGGATTTGCACTTGTGGTTTTGAAATTGTCCGGTTGGGCATCATTTTGGCTTGTTTTAGGGGTGCCTTGTGCACACATCATTTTCTGAGCATATTTTACCGAGCCAAACTTTGTATTGACCTGACCAAATGTTATTTAAAACACTTTGGCTAAAGAATTTCTGGATTTGCACTTGTGGTTTTGAAATTGTCCGGTTGGGCATCATTTTGGCTTGTCTTAGGGGTGCCTTGTGCACACATCATTTTCTGAGCATATTTTACCGAGCCAAACTTTGTATTGACCTGACCAAATGTTATTTAAAACACTTTGGCTAAAGAATTTCTGGATTTGCACTTGTGGTTTTGAAATGGTCCTATTGGGCATCGCTTTGGCTTGTTTTAGGGGTGCCTTGGATGCATCTCATTTTCTGAACATATTTTCCCTAGCCAAATTCTGTATTCACGTGACCAAATCCCATTTTGAACCTTTTGGCTAGAGCGGTTTCAATTTTTAAGGTGGCCTACTATGTTTGTGCGTTTGGGTGTTGTGTGGGGCGCCAAGTGTGGCCGCCCAGGGCGCCAAGTGGGGCGCCCATGCCTTGTGTTTGGGTTTCGGATCTAATGGTGACAAATTGGTCCCTAAGTGTTGTCCTAGTCCTAGGGACGTGATTGTGAGGAGAAAATAATGAGTTGGTTGATGATGAGGCCATGGGGGCTAAAACTAAGATTAATTTAAGATGTGATATAGGATACATGGACCGTGTTGTTAATAATTATGATTGTGGTTTTGTCATGGAGTCTCATGCATACATAAGGCTGCGGTCTGAGTTGTTAATTATGATAATAAGGCTGCGGTCTGAGTTCTAAATTGAAATGATAAGGCTGCGGTCTGAGTTGATATTATGATGATAAGGCTGCGGTCTGGGAAAATGGTACCACATGCATGACTGTATTGCATACATCCTCATGATAAGCATGCTAGTTGGTGATTGTATGGACTATGATACTGTGTGACTGTGTGAGTGTGATGCTATGATGGAATATATTTCTTATTATAGTCTTTATTATGTAGTTGAGACTCACCCTTCTGTTGTTGTTTACCACAGGTAGTCCTGAGTGAAGGCTTACTCCTTTCACTCCCGAGTCGGTCTGCTCTGATACGTGACACCTAGGGGGTTGGATTAGGGATTTTAATGTTATTTATTTGTTGTGGAATTTTGTGTGCATTGAACTAATGATTTCCGATGAGGCCGTTGTTTGGCATTTTGAGTTTATGTTATTTTTCCGCTGTGAGACATCTAAATTATAATGTGTGGATTTTGTTGGTAAAATCAAGAGTACCTTAATTATTAAATGGTGTTGCGTATTGTAAAGGTATAAGGAAAGCCTAGACAGAATTGATCGTTGTTACAATTAAGTACGAGTGTAGCATTCCATTCAAAAAGAAATTTTGAAACTCTGATCTCTATGGAAAATAGCCGGGTAGAATGGGGTGTTACATTAGTGGTATCAGAGCAAAAGTTCGGTCTGTCCGACCAAGTGTGTCTGTCAGTCATATTGTGTATGACAATCAGGTGTTTTGTTTTAGTTCTAAATTGTCGTTTATGCTGCAGTGCTAGGTTGAGATGGCTAGAAGGGATGATGCTGCTTTGGCTGCTGCTCTGCAGGCCATAGCCCAAGCTGTTGGAAATCAACACAATGCTGCTGATATGAATGCCCGTAACCTGGCAACGTTTCAGAGGGAAAACCCACCCACCTTCAAGGGTCGGTATGATCCCGATGGAGCCTTGTCATGGCTGAATGAGATAGAGCGGATATTCCGTGTTATGGATTGTACTGCTGCCCAGCAAGTGAAGTTCGGGACGCACATGCTGGCAGAAGAGGCTGACAAGTGGTGGTTAGGGATGCTGCATAGGTTGAACACTGCTGGTGAAGAGATTACTTGGGAAGTCTTCACAAGGGAATTTAAAAGAAAGTACTACCCTGAAGACGTTCGGGCCAAGAAAGAGGTAGAATTTCTAGAACTGAAACAGGGAAATAAGACAGTGGCTGAGTATGCAGCCAAGTTTGAAGAGCTGGCCCAATTTTGTCCTTACTACGCTAATGATGCTGATTCAGAGTTCTCTAAATGTGTGAAATTTGAAAGTGGCCTGCGACCTGACATTAAGAAGGCGATTGGGTATCATGAGATACGAGATTTTGCTAGACTAGTTGACAAGAGTAGAATTTATGAAGAGGACAGTTCTGCTGCCTACAAGATTGGGAAAGAAAAGAGGAATACTCAGTTTAGGGGCAAACCATATGATGTGTCTGGAGGTAAAAATAAGTGGAAGGCAGGTGCTGGTAAGAAATTTTCTGAGGGTAAGAAGCCTAGTGGGGGAGGTGCTCCCGCTGATATAGTGTGTTACACCTGTGGCAAGCCGGGTCACAAGAGTTTCGATTGCAAGACTGAGGTAATGTGTTACCGCTGTGGGAAGAAAGGTCATATGGCGTCTAACTGTGATCGTAAGGAATCAGTGTGTTTCAATTGTGGTGAAGCTGGTCACTTCAGTTCTAAATGCACCAAACCGAAGAAAGAGAAATCCAATGGAAGAGTTTTCGCGCTAGCAGGCTCAGAGGGGCCCAATGAGATTCGAGGTACTTGTTTTATTTATGGTTCCCCTTTAATTGCTATAGTTGATACTGGTGCTACGCATTCTTTTATTGCTGCTGCTTGTGCTGAAAAGTTAAATCTAGTATTGTCTGATATGAAAAGGGAAATGGTTATCGACACTCCAGCTAAGGGTTCGGTGACTACTTCTCTATTGTGTGCTAAGTGTCCTCTGTCAGTATTCGGCAGAGATTTTCTGGTTGACCTTATATGTTTGCCTTTGGGAGGGTTGGATGTTATTCTTGGTATGGACTGGTTAGTGGATAACCATGTGCACATCAACTGTTTCAGCAAGTCTGTGAGTTTCTTTCCTCCTGAGGAGGGAGAGTCTGTTTTGTTGTCTGGGGATCAGCTGCATAAGGTAATGAAGGATGGTGGTCAACTATTTGCTTTGATGGCGTCTATGTCCGCTGAAAACCAAGCTATGGTTGAAGGATTGCAGGTGGTGTGTGAATTCCCTGAAGTGTTCCCTGATGAGATTCCTAGTGTGCCACCCGAGAGGGAAGTAGAGTTTGGGATTGACCTTGTGCCTGGTACTAGGCCGGTGTCCATGGCTCCGTACCGAATGTCTGCTTCTGAGTTATCTGAATTGAAGACGCAGTTGGAGGAGTTACTTGAAAAGAAATTTGTGAGGCCTAGTGTGTCACCATGGGGAGCTCCGGTTTTATTAGTAAAGAAGAAAGATGGGAGTATGCGCCTGTGTGTGGATTATAGACAGTTGAACAAAGTGACTATCAAAAATAAGTACCCTCTTCCGAGAATTGATGATCTGATGGACCAGCTGGTGGGTGCTAAGGTTTTTAGTAAAATTGATTTGAGGTCAGGGTATCATCAGATTAAGGTAAAAGACGAAGACGTCCAGAAGACAGCGTTTCGAACGAGATATGGACATTATGAATACTCTGTGATGCCGTTTGGTGTCACCAATGCACCAGGGGTGTTTATGGAGTACATGAACCGTATCTTCCATAGTTACTTGGATCGGTTTGTGGTAGTTTTTATAGATGATATTCTGGTATACTCCAAGTCTGAAGAGGAGCATGCAGAGCACTTAAGATTGGTGCTCGAGGTATTGAAAGAGAAGAAGCTTTATGCTAAGTTGTCCAAATGCGAGTTCTGGCTGCGTGAGGTAAGCTTTTTGGGTCACATTATTTCTAGTGATGGCATAGCTGTAGACCCAGCTAAGGTTGATGCAGTGTTACAATGGGAGAGCCCGAAGTCTGCAACTGAGATCAGGAGTTTCTTGGGGTTGGCCGGTTACTACAGGAGGTTCATTGAGGGTTTCTCAAAGCTAGCCCTTCCGTTGACTCAATTGACGTGTAAAGGGAGAGTTTTTGTTTGGGATGCTAAGTGTGAAGAGAGTTTCCAAGAGTTGAAGAAAAGATTGACAACATCTCCGGTGTTAGTGTTGCCCGTGCCGGATCAACCGTTTGTGGTATATTGTGATGCTTCCAGAATGGGCTTAGGGGGCGTATTGATGCAGGATGGGAAGGTAGTCGCTTATGCGTCCAGACAGTTGCGGACTCATGAGAAGAACTATCCTACTCATGATTTGGAATTGGCTGCTATTGTGTTTGCGCTAAAAATTTGGAGGCACTATTTGTATGGCACTAGATTCGAGGTATTCAGCGACCACAAGAGTTTGAAATACTTGTTTGATCAGAAGGAGCTGAATATGAGGCAGAGGCGTTGGTTAGAGCTGCTGAAAGATTATGATTTTGGCTTAAACTATCACCCCGGCAAAGCTAATGTCGTGGCTGATGCTTTAAGTCGAAAGACTTTGCATATGTCAGCAATGATGGTAAAAGAGTTGGAGTTGATTGAGCAATTTCGTGATATGAGTCTGGTTTGTGAAGTGACGCCGCGAAGTGTTAAGCTGGGTATGCTGAGGATTGGTAATGACTTCTTGGTTAGTATCAGAGACGCCCAGAAATTAGATGTGAAGCTGGTTGACTTGTTAGTGGCGGGTGATCAGAATGTGGATGGGGATTTCAGGTTGGATTCCCAGGGTGTGTTGAGATTTAGAGACAGGATCTGCGTTCCCGATGATATTGAGATGAAGAAGATGATCCTTGAGGAGAGTCATAGGAGCAAGCTGAGTATTCATCCAGGGGCTACAAAGATGTATCATGACTTGAAGAAATTATTCTGGTGGCCTGGTATGAAGAAAGATGTAGCACAGTTTGTGTATGCCTGTTTGACTTGCCAGAAGTCAAAGGTTGAGCACCAGAAGCCTGCGGGGTTGATGCAACCTTTAGATGTTCCGGAATGGAAATGGGATAGCATTTCCATGGATTTTGTGACTGGGTTACCGAGAACCGTTCGGGGATTTGATTCTATTTGGGTGATCGTGGATAGGTTGACGAAGTCTGCTCACTTCCTTCCTATCAACATCACGTATCCGGTAGCGAGATTGGCCGAGATATATATTAAGGTGATTGTGAAGTTGCATGGTGTCCCGAAGAGTATTGTATCTGACAGAGATCCGAGGTTTACTTCGGAGTTTTGGGGGAGCTTGCAAGAGGCATTGGGGTCCAGATTGAGGTTGAGTTCAGCCTACCATCCTCAGACTGATGGGCAGACAGAGAGAACCATTCAGTCATTGGAGGACTTATTGAGGTCGTGTGTTTTAGAGCAGGGAGGTGCGTGGGATACACACCTTTCGTTGATTGAGTTCACTTACAACAACAGCTACCATTCGAGTATAGGGATGGCTCCTTATGAGGCACTGTATGGGCGGAGGTGTAGGACTCCTTTGTGTTGGCATGAATCTGGCGAAAGTGTTGTTCTTGGACCCGAATTGGTGAGAGAGACTACAGAGAAGATAAAAATGATCAGGGAGAAAATGAAAGAGTCTCAAAGTCGGCAAAAGAGTTACCATGATAGAAGGAGAAAAGATTTGGAATTTCAGGCTGGTGAGCATGTTTTCTTAAGGGTCACGCCTATGGCTGGGGTTGGGCGTGCACTTAAAGCAAAGAAGTTGACTCCTAGATTTATTGGACCGTACCAGATCACTGAGAGGGTCGGAAAGGTTGCTTATAGGGTGGCCTTACCACCTAACCTTTCGAACTTGCACGACGTATTTCACGTGTCGCAACTTCGGAAGTACATTCCGGACCCGTCTCATGTGATCCACATGGATGATATTGAGGTGCAAGATAACCTCACTGTGGAGACTATGCCAGTGAGGATTGATGATAGAGAAGTGAAGGTGCTGAGAGGGAAAAGCATTGTTTTAGTAAAGGTGGTGTGGTTAGGCGTTTCTGGCGAGAGCATGACTTGGGAGCTGGAGAGTAGGATGCGGGAGTCCTATCCAGAGCTTTTTGACTCAGGTATGAATTTCGAGGACGAAATTTCCTAAGTGGGGGAGAGTTGTAACACCCTAAAATAATTTAATTAAGTAATTGATTAAATTATTTAAAGTGTTGCACTATTTTATTTTATTATGTGATGATATAGTATTTTATTTTTAATTGAAGGGGATGGCATCAGAAATACCGGATTTACAAGTAACGGCCCAAGAGGCCCAAGCCCGTTGGCTTAGGCGCTCCTTAGGCACTAGGGGTCTAGGTCGCGCCTCACTAGTGTCAAAGAAAGAAAGAAAGTCGAAATAGAGAAGAAAAGAAAGAAAGTCGAAGAGAGGAGAAGAGAAGGAAGGAGCGATTTCAAGCTTGGAGTTAGGGTTTGTGCACCTTAATCCTAGGTAAGGGTTCCTAACCTTCTATGATTCGATTTCTTTTCCCTATCAAGTGCTTAAGTTTCGTTTTCCCTAACCCTTTCTATCTTGATCAAATTCGCGAATGGTCCAAGAGAAGGAGAGAGAGGGCGTGTTCGTGGATAAGGGAAGAAGAAGGGAAGAATTCTTGTTGCGGTGGTGTGTCGGTGCTTCGGTGGGAAGAGCTCTAGTGTCGTCATAATCAAGGTTAGGGGAGTCTCACTCTATAATAGAGAGTATAATAGGTTGTATGTAAACCATAGGATCTCACTTGACCTTACTTGTTAATTGTTAGATTTGTTTAAGTTAGTTGAAATTGATAATTGGTGATTAATTCGATTTTCCCTATGTTAATGTTAGATTTCAAGTGTTGATTTTGTGCCTTGATGTGTTCTTAATATATATATGTGAAATTGAATGTGGTTGGACTGAGCATAATGAGTTTTGTAATCGTTGTAGTAATTTGGTTTGGAAAAGTGATTAAGAATTTTGGTGTTTTGGTTGTGTTGGGGCGCCTGGGCGCTAGTGGCTGAGGGGGGGACTTGGCGCCCTGGGCGCTGTTTTCTGTTGCTGGGCGTGTCTGTGTTCTGGGCAGGGCGCCTATGTTGCTGCCTGTGGCGCCTGGGGTGGCGCCAGGTTGCTGTCTATGCTTAGGCAAGGCGCATAAATCATGTTTTTGGGTAAACTCAGTTTCTAAACATATTTTACTGAGCCAAACTTTGTATTGACCTGACCAAATGTTATTTAAAACACTTTGGCTAAAGAATTTCTGGATTTGCACTTGTGGTTTTGAAATTGTCCGGTTGGGCATCATTTTGGCTTGTTTTAGGGGTGCCTTGTGCACACATCATTTTCTGAGCATATTTTACTGAGCCAAACTTTGTATTGACCTGACCAAATGTTATTTAAAACACTTTGGCTAAAGAATTTCTGGATTTGCACTTGTGGTTTTGAAATTGTCCGGTTGGGCATCATTTTGGCTTGTTTTAGGGGTGCCTTGTGCACACATCATTTTCTGAGCATATTTTACTGAGCCAAACTTTGTATTGACCTGACCAAATGTTATTTAAAACACTTTGGCTAAAGAATTTCTGGATTTGCACTTGTGGTTTTGAAATTGTCCGGTTGGGCATCATTTTGGCTTGTTTTAGGGGTGCCTTGTGCACACATCATTTTCTGAGCATATTTTACTGAGCCAAACTTTGTATTGACCTGACCAAATGTTATTTAAAACACTTTGGCTAAAGAATTTCTGGATTTGCACTTGTGGTTTTGAAATTGTCCGGTTGGGCATCATTTTGGCTTGTTTTAGGGGTGCCTTGTGCACACATCATTTTCTGAGCATATTTTACCGAGCCAAACTTTGTATTGACCTGACCAAATGTTATTTAAAACACTTTGGCTAAAGAATTTCTGGATTTGCACTTGTGGTTTTGAAATTGTCCGGTTGGGCATCATTTTGGCTTGTCTTAGGGGTGCCTTGTGCACACATCATTTTCTGAGCATATTTTACCGAGCCAAACTTTGTATTGACCTGACCAAATGTTATTTAAAACACTTTGGCTAAAGAATTTCTGGATTTGCACTTGTGGTTTTGAAATGGTCCTATTGGGCATCGCTTTGGCTTGTTTTAGGGGTGCCTTGGATGCATCTCATTTTCTGAACATATTTTCCCTAGCCAAATTCTGTATTCACGTGACCAAATCCCATTTTGAACCTTTTGGCTAGAGCGGTTTCAATTTTTAAGGTGGCCTACTATGTTTGTGCGTTTGGGTGTTGTGTGGGGCGCCAAGTGTGGCCGCCCAGGGCGCCAAGTGGGGCGCCCATGCCTTGTGTTTGGGTTTCGGATCTAATGGTGACAAATTGGTCCCTAAGTGTTGTCCTAGTCCTAGGGACGTGATTGTGAGGAGAAAATAATGAGTTGGTTGATGATGAGGCCATGGGGGCTAAAACTAAGATTAATTTAAGATGTGATATAGGATACATGGACCGTGTTGTTAATAATTATGATTGTGGTTTTGTCATGGAGTCTCATGCATACATAAGGCTGCGGTCTGAGTTGTTAATTATGATAATAAGGCTGCGGTCTGAGTTCTAAATTGAAATGATAAGGCTGCGGTCTGAGTTGATATTATGATGATAAGGCTGCGGTCTGGGAAAATGGTACCACATGCATGACTGTATTGCATACATCCTCATGATAAGCATGCTAGTTGGTGATTGTATGGACTATGATACTGTGTGACTGTGTGAGTGTGATGCTATGATGGAATATATTTCTTATTATAGTCTTTATTATGTAGTTGAGACTCACCCTTCTGTTGTTGTTTACCACAGGTAGTCCTGAGTGAAGGCTTACTCCTTTCACTCCCGAGTCGGTCTGCTCTGATACGTGACACCTAGGGGGTTGGATTAGGGATTTTAATGTTATTTATTTGTTGTGGAATTTTGTGTGCATTGAACTAATGATTTCCGATGAGGCCGTTGTTTGGCATTTTGAGTTTATGTTATTTTTCCGCTGTGAGACATCTAAATTATAATGTGTGGATTTTGTTGGTAAAATCAAGAGTACCTTAATTATTAAATGGTGTTGCGTATTGTAAAGGTATAAGGAAAGCCTAGACGGAATTGATCGTTGTTACAATTAAGTACGAGTGTAGCATTCCATTCAAAAAGAAATTTTGAAACTCTGATCTCTATGGAAAATAGCCGGGTAGAATGGGGTGTTACATAGTTAACCATCTCAGAGGCCTTGGAAAATCTTTCGAAAGATTTATCTTCTATGGATTTAACCACTTTGTTTGGTAAACTGCAGGAACATGAGCTCGAATTAAATCGACTCATTGAAAGTGAGGAAGGTGAAAAGAAAAAGAAAGGACTTGCTCTAAAAGCATGTATCAAAGAAAGTGACACGGAAGATTATGATAGCTCCAAGGAAAGTGATGAAGACATGAGTGTAATGGTTCGAATTTTCAAAAAGTTCATGAGGTATAAAGGTAAACCAAAATCATTTTCTAATCCTCAAAGCAAAAATGAGGAAGGAACTTCCTTCAACCCAACATGTTATAAATGTGGTAAAAAGGGGCACATAAAGCCGGATTGTCCTCAAAGTCAAAAATATGAGAAACCGGATAGAGATCTTCGAAAAAAATCAAAAAGAAGAAGGGCGTATATCGCTTGGGTTGAAAATGATATGGAATCATCCGATGAATCTGAAAATGAGGTAGCAAAACTATGTCTCATGGCAAAGCATGAGGAAGATGAGGTAAACTCCTTTGAAACTGAACTTGATTTAACTTATGATGAGTTGCTTAGTACTTGTGAAGAACTAAATAACGAGTCAACTAAACTTAGAAAAATTGTTTCCACTTCTAAGAAAACTATTTCCACTCTTCAATCTAAAATCAAAACTTTAAACAAGGAAATAGAGATTCTTAAAGAGAAACAAATTTTTGTAAGTGAAGTCTCCTCTTGCAACTCTTATAAAAATCAAAAGGAGCATATTCCCAAGTGTGAAGAGTGCAATATTTTGAAAAATAAAGTTGATGATTTGCACAACACTCTTGCAAAATTCACCATGGGAAGAGACAATCTAAATATCATTTTGGGAAATCAAAGGGGAACTTATGATAAAGCTGGTTTGGGCTATCAACAAAAGATTCATGAAAAATCTTTCAAAAAGTTTTTTAGTCCCAACATCACATCTAGTAGCCCGTTTGTGAAATGTTACTATTGTGGTAGAAAATGTCATACATCTTCTATTTGTAATGCAAGAAAGAACTTTGATGTGAATGACAAAAGGAAATGGATTCCAAAGGACACAATTCTCAAGACTAACCCAAAAGGACCCAAAATGGTTTGGGTACCAAAAGCCAAAAATTGATTTTGTGTTGTAGGTGTGCTTGAAGGCCAAAAAAACTCAAATTGGTATCTTGATAGTGGTCATTCGAAGCACATGAAGGAGGATAAAAGAAATTTCTCCTTTTCATCAACTAAAATGTGGCTATGTTTCATGTGGTGACATATTTTAAAGTTCCTCTTCAAAAAGGGAGTTGCAAATTGATTTTTACTTATCATTTGAATATATGCCTTGACATGATTTATTTTTCCCGCTTTTTGATAATGCCAAAAGGGGGAGAGTTATGTGATTTGCATGTTTCAGGGGGAGCATTTTTTTAATGCCTGCATATTGAAAGGGGGAGTATAATCTGCGCTTATCTCTGATATATACATTATTACTAAATATTTCTATCCTAACCCTTTCATTGAGCAAATCCCTTCTAATGATGTTTGTCATCATCAAAAAGGGGGAGAATGTGAATATATGCCTTGACAGGAATAATCTGGTTTTGATGATTGACAAAAGAAGTTCAAAAAGGTCAATATTGCAAAAAGCGGAAAATGAGATCAAGCTTTCAAGTCAAGAGTTGTTTATTGTATTGTGTGTGTTTAGGATATTTGTGTAAGTGAAAATAAAGCTCTCTAAAATAAATCACACACTCACAATATTTTTCTTGCATGAAAATACTTATTTAAACAAATCTCATGCATGCATAAATGATTTTAGAAACAAACATAATCGATTATAAGGATGCCACATTCAAGCATACAATCGATTCTTAAACATTCCCTATGAAACCATAATCGATTTCATCTTGTATTAAGGAAGCACATAATCGATTTATGGCTTTGAGGAAGCACATAATCGATTTCTTGTTTTAAAGAAGCACAAAATCGATTCTTCTAGTCATACATTCAAGCACATAATCGATTCCTATTATTTCCTATGAGACCATAATCGATTTCCCCCATGATTTAAGGAAGCACATAATCGATTTCATCATCCATTTGAGGAAGCACATAATCGATTTCCTCCTTCTTTTAAGGAAGCACATAATCGATCATCATCTCTAAGTCATTCAAGCACACAATCGATTTTAGCATCTCTATATTCTACTCAACGACTATATATTTCTAAGCCTATAAATAGAAGGCTTTGCAAATCATTTTAATCACAACTCATTCTCACATTGAAACAATATCAAAATTATCTTCTCATCACTCTCATTCATTTTACACTTGCTAATATTTTATTTGAGAGCTTTATATTCCATATAGTTTGAGTTGTATTACTTGTGCTTCAATTTGTTTTATCTACACTATTGAGTGTATCATCATTTTCCTTTTCATTTCTTATTTTTGGGTGTGATCCCAAGGTATTCAAGAGAGGTGATATCTCTTGGTATTTAAGCTCTTTTACATAGGGAGGTGATATCCCGGTTTTGTGTAAAGAGGTCTTAGTTTTGGGTGTGATCCCAAGGTATTCAAAAGAGGTGATATCTCTTGGTTTTAAAGTTCTTTTACATAGGGAGGTGATATCCCGGTTTTGTGTGTAGAGGTATTTGGTTGTAAAGGTTTCTAGCTGAACCTGTTTTAAAAGCTAGTGATTGATTAAAATCCCTTGGAGTTTTCCTTGGGGACTAGACGTAGGCCTCAGGAGTGGCCGAACTAGTATAAATCTCTGCGTGTCTTCTTCTTTCCCTTTATCTCTTTTGTTTTTTTCCTCTGCAAGTCATTCTTATTCGAATTAAAAGGGTTTCTTAAGCGCTTTATTTTATTTGATCAACCTTTTTATTCAGATACTTTATTTTTAATCACCATTTTTAATTGCACAATTCACCCCCCCTCTCTTGTGTTTTGAAGTCACTTGGTCAACAACGCCATATGGCCTCTTTGGTGGCAATCTCCCTATCAAATCATGTCAAATTCAAGAAAGTAGCAATAAGTTCAAAGAACTTACTTTTTCAAGTTCAATGGACTACTTTTTGAAGGTTATAAATACACACCTCCTCCTCATTTGCAAGACAGACCAGAATTTACCTCAAAATATCACTCAAATTCATTTAGAACTTGTTTCGCAAGAAGAGGGAAGGAATTGACAACGTCTTCCTTTACAAACAGCTACAAGGCAGTGCTGCAACATTACTAAGCTAGCTGTTGCAGGAGCATCGAATTGTGTACACTCTACTCCATTCAATGACTCTTGTATTGGTTAGTTGTATTAATTTGATTATGTTCTTAGTAATGTCAAGCATGAGCTAAATTCACTTGTAGTTGGAATGTCGTACACTTAGTAATGAACTTTTGACCAAGGCTTTGTGTTATATTGATGTTTGCATTTTAGTTCTTGCATGCTTAATTCTTTCACATTCATCCTTTAGAATTGATCAGCTAAACATGAATGCAAATTATAAATTCAGACATGATTTATAATTGGAACTCAAGAACTAATGTGGGTAAGTGTTTTAACAAAGGAAACTTTGTAATTCCATGCTCAACCTAGACATAGGCAGCATAGTCCATAGGGTGATACTGTGGGTGCTTCATATACAGGAGTGAACCTATTTAAGGGCACAGACATGTTGTCCCTTGTAATGAAACTCTGACGACAGTGTCCGAAAGGCACATATCTAATGCTACAACATCCAATGCTTCAGCATTATGTATAATACAATGCCACGGCATCAGAAGTAACTTACTAGTAGAAAACATTCCAACTACTTATTCATCATATATCCCCAACACAACTTTAATTGCTTGTTTATTTTCTGCTTTTACTTTCTTGCACACCTCTTTAGATTGTGATATTTTTATTTTGCACTAAAGCTATTTGATTTTTAAACTTGTAAATTAATTCAATCCCCGTGGGAACGATACTCTACTTTCACTTTATTACTTGTTACGATGGTGTATACTTGCACATCCATTTGTGTATATATATCAAGCACAACAATAACCCAAGGGTAATTGTTCTCAAGCATAAATGCTCTTAACATAACTTACAAGATTTGTGTTGTTCTTTCTGTTTTACCATCCGTCCGTGGATGATAAACGGAATTCATACTCAGCCTAAATGCAAACACTTGACGTTGCGCTTCCCAAAACTTAGAAGTGAACAAATTTTTTTTTCCTGAAACGATACTTAACAGTAGGCTGCACAACTTCCCTCATTCTTGGCCAACAATAATTCTATTTAAGATTATGATACATCTTAGCGGAACTTCTATTGTTTTGTCTTTAGCTTCGCTTATGCCAAGGGTTTTGGTTTAGTCTGGCCTTGAGCTCTTCACTGTCTTCTTTCCACTGATAGTTACAAAGACATAGCCTTATGTGATGTTGTACCTATAGAGACAGCCCACCTAATCCTAAGTAGGCCATGGAAGCATGATTAAAAAGTACTCTAAGATGGATATGCTAACAAGTACTCTTCTAGGCATGACAATTTGGAAATTAATCTTACTTCTCTTAGCCTTCATGAAATGCTTAAGGATCAAATTTCTTTGAGGAAGAAAATAGAGGAAGAAGCAAATGAAATGGATGTTAAAATCAATGGGGAGGATGTAGCAACTAGGGTTGGCCGAGATCTCGTAATGACGGAAATTTCTAAAGAGGTTCCAAAAATTGGAAGTAGGGAGGAACTTGGACCAATGTTGGAAGAGCAAACCAAACTTCAAGCTTCTAATGATTTGGTTTGCTTGACCGCTAATGCTAACTTTCTTTCTAGTATTGTTGATTCCTCTTTGAAGGTGAGTGAATATGATGTTCCACTTGAGACACTTGCAAAGAATGATGTTTCACAAGCATTGAAAGAGCACAACAAGTTAAATGGTGAAAAGCTTGATGGTGGCCAAGAGCACCATATTGCATCTATACATGAGAATTGTGAGGCACAAGAGGACAAGCGCATTACAAGTGTAGTTGTGGTAGTCAACTCTAATATTGATGGTACTTCCAAAGGTAAGCAACTAAATGGTAATACCAAGGCTAATGGAGACTTTGTTTAAGGTTCTAAAGTTGCAAAAGTATAATATTCTCCCTCTTTTCGCCATTCCTTTCTCTAGCTCTTTTCTTTTTCATGGAAGTTTACCATGCTTTGTATTGTGTTAAAACTCGTGCTTAGAATTTGCATGATTAGGCTTTTATTTGAAGTAACCCACTTTCCTTTTGATCCCATTGGAGCCTAAGCAATTCTTGCCTTAGTTTAGTTGTCTTTTATTTTCAAAATAAGTGATTTTTGTCCATATTTGATGTAGGTTTCCAAGAAGGGGAGTTCACTTGAGGACAAGTGAAGTTTAAGAGGGGGAGTATGATGTGAGCCCACATGCATGACTAGCCTACTCGTGAGAGCTTCGTGGATGGAAGTCACAAAGATCAAGCTCAAAAGATAAAAAAGAAGAATTCATGGGAAAATACTTTAATGTGCTTAATTTAATCATTAAGACTAAAGCTTATTAAAGGTGACCATGTAAATAGTAGAGAATTTCTAGAAAGCCAACTCTAGTGTTCCCTATGCTTTGTTTTCCTTTTTAATAATGGTAAGGACTTGTAATTTTGAGCCATGTTGGCTTTAATAGGGACCTATGACCTTTAGGAGATTAAGAATGGCCATGGGCCGTGTTTGTGTTTTGGTTTGGACTTTAGTTTGTGGGCATAGGATCCATTAGGTCCACAATATAAATACTCTAGGTCCAAGTGTAATTGTTAGAACTTGATGAATGAAATTCATTTGATACACTTGAGCAAGAGTGAGTGCCATAAAACCAAGAGAGGGTGAGGGCAAGTTTCCATTGCCAGTGTAGGTGAAGGTTCATCATGATTCTTCAAGGTTTCTTGAGATGAGAACCTTGAGCACACAACCTTGAGGCTAGGAGAGCTCAATGATAGTGGTGTCCTAATCATCTTCCCAAGGAAGAAGTGGTGGACTTCCTTCTCCACTTCCATTTCTATCTTCTCCATCTTTGATCTTTCTTCCTCTTTCATGTAAGTGTTTGTGTCTTTTCTTTTGTGATTATTAATTTGTGTTCATCTTTCTTTGTGAGAAATTGTTAATTTGCTAAATTTCAATATCCTAATCTTATAGGTCTACTTTATATCTTATCAGGATCTATAGAGATAACTTCTCTAGATCTTAGGGTAGAGACTACTGCCCCTAACTCCAAAGCATGTATATGGTGATTCTCTTTATGTGGCTTTAGTTGTCTAAAAACATAGGCACTTACTTGGTTATTCTGCTTTAAGACACATCCTAAACCTTCTTAGATGCGTTAGTGTAAATTTGAAATCAAAATTGGAGCATAAGTCAATCAGACTTTTAAATGTAAGAAACCACTCTCACAATGTTAACTCCAAAAAAGTTGTCCCTATCGAGTCCATCTAATTAGAGGTAAAACCAACTGTGAAAAAATCCTTGATGAATCTGTGGTGGCAGTGGCAGACCCAGGACCCGGAGTCAGGGGTTCAAAATTTTTAATATATTCAAATAAATAAATTATACAACTCATAATTGGCCTAGTGATGTGTTTGTGTGAAGTATTTGGGTGCAATCGGGTGCAAATTTGCGAGTCCTAATACAAAATTATAATTTGAGGGGGTTCAAAATATTTTTATCCAACACTAAAGCCTAGATCCGCCATTGTGTGGTGGCCATCTACAAGTTCTAAGAAACTTCAAACTTCAATGACCGTGACTGGTCTTTCCCAATTAAACGAAGCTTTTATCTTTATTACTTTCATGAGCCAAAATTCATGTTTCTCGGGTTTTGCATAAAGTTGTTTCTCTCTTAGAATACTCAGAACAATTCTAAGATGCTCAACTCGTTCCTTAGCACTCATAGAATATATCAGAATATCATTAATGAAAATCGCTACAAGTTAATCCAAACATAGTCTAAAGGTTCGGCTCATGTATCCCATGAAAACTGCTTGAGCATTAGTTAAACCGAATGGTACAACTAAAAACTCATAATGACCATACCTACTCCTGAAAGTTGTTTTTGGATTATCTTCAATTTGATTCTGAATTTGGTGAAAGCTCGATCTCAATCGACTCTAGAGAAAACAAAGGCTCCTCTAAGTTGATTTAAAGGGTCGTCGAATCGTGGTTGCAGATTACTTGTTCTCGATGATGTCTTTGTTTAATTGACAATAGTCAATGTACATTTGAATCGACTCTTATTTATTCTTGTCAAGTAGAATCAGTGTACTCCTTAATGAAGCACTCCGACAGTCAAACCATTTCTTAATCAATTATCCAATTGAGTCTTCAATTCCTTGAATTCTAATGAGTAGATGCAGTAGGGAGAAAGATAAATTGGGTTCGTTCCTGAAATTAATTCGATTATGGACTCTACTCCTCATCTTTGAACCATATCTCCAGAAATACTTCTAAAATTTGTGACACTAATAGGGTTGTCTAGCTTTTTGGCTAGATCAAACTTAATCTTTAGATTTCCTGCTTTGTTGTGCTGATCTGGTATTATTTGACTTCCACCGTTCATTATTAATTATGATCCGGCCTTTACTCGAAAAATAATTCACGCGTCTTGCAGCTTCTTGTATGAGTGGATATATTATCTGCAAATATAGAAATTTCTCGTTCTTGAGAGAAATTGTGGTCCCTCAAAGTTTCCCTACCTTTGTCGGAGGATTCTTTGCTTAAGGTGTGTTCTTGCCGATTTGCAGTTTGTTGTTTTGTCATGTCTTCCATTCTCCATTAATATTATAGCACAGGTGCATCCTGTAAAGAAATGCTAGGTTAAACACTTGTTAAACTAAGAGTTTTAGAGCTTCATTTTTGCTCCTCGCTATTCTGGAGATAAACTGCTACAGACAATCATTGTTACAGTCCTCCTGTCCACAATTAACTACAAGCAAATCCACACATAGCCTTCTCGAAAGCAAACCTAAAACTTCTGCTGAAGCTCCTTCGGAAATTCATCCAAAACTGTTAAAGAAGTGATGCAAATTTCTAGATTTCTCTATTGAAGTCTAGATTAAAGATATTCTAGAAATTACCATTACATGTACTAAGTAAAAGAATCTAGAATATTCTATGTAAATATCAAAAGAGAAAAAACCTAGAAGCTACAAGTACAAGATAAATCTAGAATATATTAAAGATGTTAATCATGTAGAATTATCTAGAACCATCCTCAAGCACCTATAAATAGGCAAGCTTGGGAGCATTTGTAATCAAGTCATTTGTGACCAATTTGAGAGCAATACAACTATTTCTTTACTCCAAACATCACACTACTAATTAACTACTATCATCTTCCAACTATCAACTAAAGCCTTCTCTACTATCCAACTATTTACTAAACTAGCATTACTACCTCAAATATTAACAGTGGTACCAGAGCTACGTTCGGTCATATACTGGGCGTAGATAAACTATACAACTACCAATTAAAAATCACTACCCTCACTCTACACTACTTCCATATTTTTTCTTAGCCAATGGCTAACAACACCCAATCATAATCTAATATCCAAGTCCCTCCTTTTTCCGGTGAAAACTATGATTTTCGGAGCATTAAAATGAAGACATTTTTTTGCTCCCAAGATCTATGGGAAGTTGTGGAAGAAGGATTTACTACTCCCGCAGATACTTCAACTTTTACTGCAGCTCAAAGGAAAGAGTTGAAGGAAAATAGGCAAAAAGATTCAAAGGCGCTATATTACTTGCAGCAAGCTGTGGGTGACGCTATTTTTCCGAGGATAATAGGAGCTTCTAGTGCCAAGGATGCATGGAGTACACTACAGGAGGAGTTTCAAGGAACCGCCAAGGTACGTGCCGTCAAACTCCAAAGTCTAAGGCGTAAGTTTGAATTATTAAATATGAAGGAATCTGAGACCGTACAAGACTATTATACTAAGATAAAAGAAATTGTTTCTAAAATGAGAGCCTACGGGGAAAATATTCTCGACAAAAGAATTGTTGAGAAAATTCTAGTTTCTATCAAACTTATCTGTGACAGAACTAATGGGCTCTCTTGAAGCTTATGAGCAAAGATTGAGTAGGCGAGATGATGACTCTGTAGAAAATGCCTTTCAATCTAAGCTTAAATTACGGTCTCAAAATAAAGGATACGAAGGAAACAAGAGTAGTGGAGAAAGTTCTAGAAATAGAGAGAATTCTAGAAATTTCTCAAAGAAAAATCAAGATGAGTATCCTCCATGTGGCATCTGCAAGAGGACAAATCATGCCGAGAAAGACTGTCGCTGGCGAGGAAAGCCACAATGTCGGCACTGTAAGAAATTTGGGCACGTGGAGAAGAATTGCTATAGCAAAAATAAACATCAAGCAAATTTCGTCGAAGAACGTGAGAATGACCAGAATAAAAATGACAGTGAAGAACATCTTTTCTATGCCACCCAAGATTCCAACGATGACAAGAAAGGAACCTGGTACTTGGATAGCGGTTGTAGCAATCACATGGCTAAAGATGAGAGCATCTTTAAGGAAATTGATGACTCTGTCAAATCAAAGATTCGACTAGGGAATGGCACTACCGTGGAATCTGTAACACCCCTTTTCTACCCGGAAAATTTTCGACAAAAATCAGAGTTTTCAAAACGTTTGCAATACACCCACAAGGGATGCTACACTTACACCGTTAAACATCACACGTCAATAAATAAGTTTCACCAATAAAAATAGTGCAACACCTAGCACGTCATAATATCAACAAGCAGCGGAATAAAACCAAGGTTCAATTAAATAGTTATACATCACCATAAAACTGCAAAATTAAAATAATAGAAACACTAATAAAGCCTAGTGTTCATTCCCCCCGAGTGCTACGTATCAGAGCGACGACACCTGACTCGACTAGCGAAGGTAGGTATGCCTTCACTCACAATCACCTGCACGTTACCAACATAGGGGTAACATTCAAACAGAAGGGGTGAGATATCTAACATTATAATAGCATATATGATAGGCAATATGCTAGTGTACAACACTATATCAACCACTTCACAACAACATCAATTAATAAATCACTAATAGTCATCATCAACATCATGAGTAATTATATGAGATGCAACCCACACCAACGGGCATATGCATGTGGTACCATTCATCACCAATAAAGTAGCCAATATGGGCACATCACCTATATGAGCATCACCATCATCACCTATAGCTCCAACGGCCGAAGCCACCATCACCGAAATAATGCATATGCAATATATGCGACACCATGGACAATGCACCAGACAGTCAACACTCAACAGACATTTAATTAACATAACATCACCAATATCACCAAGTGGTCATAGACCCATCACCTTAGCCCATGGAATAGGCACATCACCTGTTACACCATCACCGATAACACCAGCAAACACCGACGCCAAATCACCAATAGATTTACAACAAAAGCAACGTTTAATTTACAGTGACAGCAACACCATTTTTACAGCAACAACACACTTTTATTTTACAGTGACAGCAACATCATTTTTACAGCAACAGCACACTTATTTTACAGTGACAGCAACACCATTTTTACAGCAACAGCACACTTATTTTACAGTGACAGCAACACCATTTTGGGAAAACAGCAACATTTAGTCACTGTGACAGCAACACCAATTTTCAGAAAAACAGCAACATTTAGTCACTGTGACAACAACATGGTTTTGGAAAACAGCAACAGCAACATGACAGAAACTGGCGCCCAGCAGCAGGGCGCCACAGGCAGCAACAGCAACACAGAATCTGGCGCCCAGCAACAGGGCGCCACAGACAACAGCAACAACACTGAAACTGGCGCCCAGCAACAGGGCGCCACAGGCAACACCAGCAACACAGGATCTGGCGCCCAGCAGCAGGGCGCCTTAGACAGCAACAACAAAACAGAAACTGGCGCCCAGCAATAGGGCGCCTTGGGCAACAGCAGCAACATCAGACATGGCGCCCAGCAACAGGGCGCCTAGGACAACAGTGGCAACAACAGAATTGGCGCCCAACAGCAGGGCGCCTGACACCATGGCAACAGAATTAGATTTGGCGCCCAGCAACAGGGCACCTGGCACAACAGGCAACATAGCAGACTTGGCGCCCAGGAGCAGGGCGCCTAAGACAACAACAACAACATCAGGCTTGGCGCCCAGCAACAGATCGCCTAGCAACACAGACAGCAACAACAACCTTGGCGCCCAGGAGCAGGGGGCCTAAATTAGCAACAAGCGCAGGAGACACTGGGCGCCTAGGGTGCCCTTCACAGCAACACAGACAAGCACCATTCACCACTGGGCGCCTAGGGCGCCATGCTCTGCAACTCAGAAACACACTGGGCGCCTAGGGCGCCAACTCCAGTAACCAAAACAACATCACTGGGCGCCTAAGGCGCCACTTCCAGCAACATCAACATCCAGACAACATGACTGGGCGCCTAGGGCGCCAAAATCAGCAACATAGGCAACACTGGCTTGGCGCCCAACAACAGGGCGCCTCCAGCAGGGAACAACCACGACACAGCCACGGCGCCCAGGGGCAGGGCGCCGTTTCCAGCAACCCAATCACAACCCAATTCGCACCAAACCACATCCAACTACCAAATTTCACCATGATCAATCATCAAGCACCGATTTCAAACATCATGAATGTATTATAACATCATCAAACAATACCAAATAAGATCAAAGGGTAAACTAGAGTCTACTCCCACATAATCCCCATCATATACCCCATTATAAGGTTAAAACCCACCCTTACCTTAGATTTTGCCGAACACAATCTCTCCTTGCACGAAACTCCGAAGAACCACCGCAACAAAGCTCCTCTCCTTTCTCCTTGTGCGCCGTCCCCTTCCCTTCTCTCTTCTTCTCTTCGCAACTTTCTTTCTTTCTTTCTCAAAAAATGCGAATGACTAACCCTAGCCAACACCCTCCTTCATGCGCCTAAGCCTTGGGCTCGTGGATCACGGGCCCTCGTCCACTAATCAGCTATTTACTACGCACCACTCCCTATTTTGAATAAAACGTTATTTTATTAATTATTAAATATAACCATACTTAATAAAATACCTAAATAATTTAATTAAATAAATAATTAAATTATTTGGGCGTTACAACTCTCCCCCACTTAGAATATTTCGTCCTCGAAATTTACTTGATTCAAACAGCTCGGGATAGGATTCCCGCATCTTGCTCTCCAGCTCCCACGTCATGCTCTCTCCAGCAGCTCCTAGCCAGGCTACTTTCACCAACGCAATTTCCTTGCCTCTTAAAACTTTGACTTCATGACCTTCAATCCGTACAGGCATCGTCTCCACCGTGAGATTATCCCGTACCTCCACATCATCCATGCGGACCACATGAGATGGATCTGAAATATACTTCCGAAGTTGCGACACATGAAATACGTCATGCAAATTCGAAAGGTTAGGCAGTAAAGCCACTCTATATGCAACATTCCCAACTCTTTCTGAAATCTGATAAGGACCAATAAAACGAGGAGTGAGCTTCTTCGACTTCAAAGCACGTCCAACACCGGTCACTGGAGTGACTCTCAAAAATACATGCTCACCCGCTTGAAACTCTAAATCTTTCCTCCGCTTGTCGTGATAACTCTTCTGTCGACTCTGCGAAGCCTTCATCTTCTCACGGATCAACTTCCCCTTTTCAGTTGTCTCTCAAACAATCTCCGGTCCAAGCACCACACTCTCTCTAGACTCATACCAACACAGTGGGGTTCTACACTTCCGACCATATAATGCTTCAAAAGGTGCCATCCCAATACTAGAATGGTAATTGTTGTTATACGTGAACTCTATCAGTGGAAGGTAGGAATCCCACGAACCTCCTTGTTCAAAAACACAAGCCCTCAACAAATCTTCTAATGACTGAATTGTCCTCTCAGACTGACCATCTGTCTGAGGATGATATGTCGAACTCAACCTCAACTTAGACCCCAACTTTTCTTGCAAACTCTTCCAGAAATCTGAAGTGAACCTCGGATCTCTATCCGAAACGATACTCTTAGGAACACCATGAAGCTTCACAATCTCCCGGATATAAATCTCTGCCAACTTCGACACCGGGTATGTGATGCTGATAGGAACAAAATGAGACGATTTCGTTAACCTGTCAACAATCACCCAAATTGCATCATACCCTTTCGCAGTATTAGGCAATCCCGTCACAAAGTCCATCGAAATGCTATCCCATTTCCACTTTGGAATTTCTAACAGTTGCATCAATCCAGCAGGCTTCTGATGCTCGACCTTTGACTTCTGGCAAGTCAAACATGCATAAACGAACTGCGCCACATGTAACACCCTAAAATATTTAATTAACTTATTTAATTAAGTATTTGGGGATTTAAATTAAATTATTTGATATAATGTAATTAATTAGAATTTTATGAATTTTGGTGGTATTAGGAGGGAGTGGAGGCGCCACTTGCATGACTTGGGCTTGAGTGGAAGGCCCAAGCCCATGATCCACAAGTATGCGAAGTGGAGTAGTGATTGGGAGTTAGGGTTTTTGCCTAATTGTTGCGAAGTTGCAAGAGAGAGCAAGAGAGAAAGAGAAGAGCGTGAGAAAGAGAGAGAGCAAGGCGGCCAAGAGGAGAAGGAGAAGAGGAAACTCGAAGAGCAAGGAGAGAAGAGATCTCCATTGTAGCTGAGGTTCTGTTGGTGACTACTCCTAGGGCATCGAATTCTTCTTTTTGAAAAGGTTAGGGGAGCTCTATCATTCTATCTAATAAATTATATGATGGGTCTTAGATCTAGGGTTTATACTAGTACCATGTGTTTCTTGATGTTCTTTAAGGTTCTTGAATGTTTTTGGGTTGCCTATGATGATGATCTTCATATATATATATATATGTATGCCATATGCGAATTGACTTAGTATTTGAACCTTGAGATAATGCGAATTATGTATGTGTTTTGATGATGTTGGTATTTGTGAGTTCATGGAATTATGAATTGGTATGTTGGAGAGCTTGATGTTTCGCAATTTGGGTGAGGGAGTGCAAGGGCGCCTAGGGCGCCAAAGTGATGATGATGTTAGTGCTCCAAAAGAATTTTGTTAATTGATTAAATTAAGCGTTATTTTGGGTGTTGAAAATTATAAGATTTTGATGAGTTAAATTGCTAAAAATCAGTTTTAGTGTTTTGGAAAATTGCTGGAAAAATGGTGATTTTTGGTTTTTAGTGTTGAAGAGTTGTTGGAAAAATTCTGGGTTGTGTTGCTGCTGTGTTCTGGGCGCCAAGCGCCTGTGCTGGGCGCCTGTGGCTTGCTGTGTTGCGCGTGTGTGCGCGCCTGGGCGCTGGGCGCCTGTGGCGTGCGGTGTTGCCTGTGTCTGTGCGTGTTGCTGGGCGCTGAGCGCCCATGCGTGCGTGTGTGTGTTGCGCCAAGGCTCTGGGCGCCAGGCGCTGGGCGCTGAGCGCCCGTGTGTGTTGCCTGCGTGTTGCGCTGAGGCGCTGGGTGCCAGCGCTGGGCACTGAGCGCCCGTTGTGTTGCGTGTGTGCGTTGTGTTGCGCGCCTGGGCGCTGGGCGCCAGTGCGCGTGTTGCCTGGTTGCCTGGGCGCCTAAGGCGCCAATTTCAGACTGTTGCTTGATTTTTCCCAAACTTATTCTTAACATAACTTTTGACTCAGACGTCCGTTTTGAACGATTCGAAAAGTGTCGTGAAGCTTTTTACGTTGTCTATCTGTGGGTCCAATTTTTAAAATGAAAAATTGTTATTTTCTGATTGTTTGTGGGCGCCCAAGTGGCCCTCCCCGGTGATCGTCCCTGTGACATTGAAAAATTATATGAAGCTCTTTAAAAATCCTTTTGGTGTATAAACAACAGTTTTAACGTGGTAGTGTCAAAACGATGATTTTTGACGAGGATGCCCTTGGTGGCTAGTCAAATGACTGTTTTGCCCCTAGTGGCCACAGTTGTAGATAATGATTTGTAAATGACGAGGATGCCCTTGGTGGTTAGTCAAATGACGTTTTTGCCCTTAGTGGCTATTGTATGAGTTGATTGATATCTGTGTGTAAGTGACGATGAAAACCCAGTGACGTTCGAGGCCCGAAGGGCTAAGTGATGTTAAGGTCTAAATGGCCAGTGACGTTGTGTGCTGATTGTGAATTTGACAGGTGCTGTGCTCTTGCGAGCAAAACCGGTAAGTGACGGGTCACATAGTTGACTATGATTTGAGTAATTGTGTGTTTGTGTGTTGTGAGTGGTGCATGTCATAGTGTCTCATGCCCATATGCATAAACCCAGTGACGTTTTTGGGGCCTGAGTGGCTAAGTGACGATGAGGCCTTAAGGGCTAAGCGACGTTTTATGAAAAAGGTACCTCATGCATATACCCGCGAGTGGGTTGCATTTTCATGAGTCTACATGACATGAGATGAGTTATTGTAAGTGATGTGAATGATGACTGTGATGTGGTATTTAGTGTTTTGGATGCTGATTATTCTAGTGTGTAGCCTATGATTAGTACTTATCATATTTTCTATTATATGGATTGAAATGATGCTCACCCTTTCCTGTTTGAATGTTACCCCCGTATTGGTAACGTGCAGGTGATTCTCAGTGAATGCCTTAGTTTCACTTCTTGAGTCGAGTCGTCACGCTCTGATACGTAGCACTCAAGGGGGGAAAACGAACTCGTTATATTTATTAATGATTTTTGGTTGTTATGTCCATGTGGACTCTTCTGTTATGTTTTATTAATTTCCGCTGCGTAGTTGGTTTTGTTATGTTGAGTTTTATAAGCGACGTTAAATTGAGGCTTGAGATTCTTTCATTTGTGACGTGCTACGTGAATGCATAATTATTGAGTTGAACTGTTTTAAAATTGACAAGTGACGTTTTATTGAAGTATGTGTAACATTCCATATGAACGCAATTTTTTTTAAACTCTGATTTTTATAAACAAAGTGATGGGTAGAAAGGGGTGTTACATTAGTGGTATCAGAGCAGTTCGGTCTGTCCGGCCAATGTTGTCCTGTCATAGTGTCTTATGACAATAGATTAGTTCTGAATCTTTGGTTTGTGCTGCAGTGATAGTTCATAATGGCTGGGAGGAACGACGCTGCTCTTGCTGCTGCATTGCAAGCTATGGCTCAGGCTGTGCAGGGCCAGCAGAATGCTGGAGATAATGCTGGTTTTCGGAGTCTGACTACCTTCCAGAGAGAGAATCCGCCCACCTTTAAGGGCAAATATGATCCAGATGGTGCTATGGCTTGGTTGAAGGAGATCGAGAGGATTTTCAGGGTGATGGACTGTACTGTTGAGCAGAAGTTCCGTTTTGGTACCCACATGTTAGCCGAGGAGGCCGACGACTGGTGGTTGGCTACTAGGCAGAGGTTAGAGGCTGTGCAGGAAGAGATTACTTGGGAGGTATTCAGCAGGGAATTTCTGAGAAAATATTTTCCTGAAGACGTCCGAGGGAAGAAAGAGATAGAGTTCTTGGAGCTGAAGCAGGGTGGTATGTCTGTGACTGCCTATGCGGCAAAATTTGTGGAATTAGCAAAATTTTATCCACACTACAGTGAGGCTACAGCTGAATTTTCTAAATGCATCAAATTTGAGAATGGGTTGAGGCCTGATATTAAAAAGGCCATTGGTTATCAGAAGATCCGTGTGTTCGCAGATCTGGTTGACAGTTGCAGAATCTTTGAGGAGGACAGTACTGCTCATTACAAAGCTACTTCTGAGAAAAAGGGCAAGTTTCAGAGTCGAAGCAAGCCGTACGAGATTCCTGCGGGTAAGGGTTATCAGAGGGCTGCTGGAGGTAAGAGTTCTAGTGGGGGAGATGCCCCTGCTAACATTGTCTGTTATAAGTGTGGCAAGCCTGGCCACAAGAGTACTACATGCAGGTCTGATGAAAGGAATTGCTACCGTTGTGGTAAAAAGGGTCATATGGCAGCCGAGTGTAAGGTCAAGGATGTGGTGTGTTTCAACTGTGGTGAGTCTGGGCATATCAGTACAAAGTGTACAAAGCCGAAGAAGGAAAGGTCTACTGGGAAGGTATTTGCATTGGCAGGAGAGGAGCCTGATGATGATGATGGTCTGATTAGAGGTATGTGTTTTATTAATGGTACTTCTCTAAAATCTCTTATTGATACTGGTGCTACCCATTGTTTTATATCTGTTGATTGTTGTAAGAGATTGGGTCTTGTTTTATCTGCTATGTGTGGGGATATGGTTGTCGATACTCCTGCGAAGGGGTCGGTGATTACGTCCCAGGTGTGTTCTCAGTGTCCCGTGTCGATCTTCGGCAGGGACTTTATTGTGAATTTTGTTTGTTTGCCATTGAGAGGTCTGGATGTAATCTTAGGCATGGACTGGTTAGAGAATAATCACGTTCATATCAACTGTCGTAGCAAGTCGGTTAGTTTCGGGGAAGAAGATTCGGTTTTGGTATCTGCTGGTCAGTTGAAGAAATTGAAGAAAGAAGGAGTTCAGTTATTTGCGTTGATGGCTTCGTTGTCTGCTGAGAGTCAGGCTGTTATTGAAGAACTGAAGGTAGTACGCGAGTTTCCTGAAGTCTTTCCTGATGAAATTCCGGGTGTGCCACCGGAAAGAGAAGTTAAGTTTTCGATTGATCTTGTACCTGGTACGAGGCCTGTGTCTATGGCACCGTACAGAATGTCGGCGTCGGAACTGTCTGAGTTGAAGACGCAACTTGAAGAATTGCTTGAGAAGAAGTTTGTAAGACCGAGTGTATCACCGTGGGGAGCTCCGGTATTGTTAGTGAAGAAGAAAGATGGGAGCATGAGGTTATGTGTGGACTATCGTCAGTTGAATAAGGTAACTATCAAGAATAAGTATCCGCTTCCGAGGATCGACGATCTGATGGATCAGTTAGTGGGTGCCCGTGTTTTCAGCAAAATTGATTTGAGGTCCGGATATCATCAGATTAAAGTAAAAGATGAGGATGTTCAGAAAACAGCGTTCAGGACAAGGTATGGGCATTATGAATATTCAGTGATGCCGTTCGGTGTGACCAATGCTCCTGGCGTATTTATGGAATATATGAACCGTATTTTCCATAATTACCTAGATCGGTTTGTGGTGATCTTCATAGTTGATATTCTAGTTTATTCTAAGTCAGAGGAAGAGCATGCTGAGCACCTGAAGTCAGTGTTGGAAGTTTTAAAAGAGAAAAAGCTGTACGCTAAGTTATCGAAGTGTGAGTTCTGGCTGAAAGAGGTGAGTTTCCTTGGGCACGTGATTTCTGGTAATGGTATTGCGGTCGATCCGGCAAAAGTAGAAGCAGTGTTGGAGTGGGAGTCTCCGAAGTCCGTAACAGAGATTAGAAGCTTTTTGGGTTTGGCTGGGTACTACAGGAGGTTCATCGAGGGTTTTTCCAAGTTGGCCCTTCCGTTGACTCAGTTGACTTGCAAGGGTAAAGTTTTTGTTTGGGATGCCCGGTGTGAGGAAAGTTTTATGGAACTGAAAAAGAGATTGACGACGTCGCCTGTTTTGACGTTGCCTAATCCAGAGGAACCGTTCGTTGTATATTGTGACGCTTCAAAGATGGGACTCGGTGGAGTGTTGATGCAAGATGGGAAAGTCGTTGCGTATGCGTCGAGACAGTTGCGGGTTCATGAGAAAAATTACCCTACGCATGATTTGGAATTGGCTGCTGTGGTATTTGTGCTCAAGATTTGGAGGCACTACCTTTATGGTTCGAGGTTCGAAGTGTTCAGTGATCATAAGAGTCTAAAGTATCTGTTCGATCAGAAAGAGTTGAATATGAGACAGCGTCGGTGGTTGGAGCTCTTGAAGGATTATGACTTTGGTTTGAATTATCATCCCGGAAAAGCTAATGTCGTGGCTGATGCTTTAAGCAGAAAGTCCTTGCATATGTCGGCAATGATGGTGAAGGAATTAGAGTTGATCGAGGAATTCAGAGATCTGAGTTTAGTTTGTAAAATGACACCTCGCAGTGTCAAACTGGGAATGTTAAAGATCGATAATGATTTCCTGGGCAGCATCAGGGAAGCTCAGAAAGCAGATGTCAAGTTAGTGGATTTAATTAATGGGGTCGGTCAATCTGAAGATGAAGATTTCAAATTAGATTCCAGTGGTGTGTTGAGGTTCCGGGGTAGGATCTGTGTTCCGGACGACGAAGAGATGAGAAAGGCAATTTTAGAAGAGGGTCACCGTAGCAAATTGAGTATCCATCCTGGAGCGACGAAAATGTATCAGGATCTGAAAAAGATGTTTTGGTGGTATGGTATGAAGAGAGATGTGGCACAGTTTGTGTATGCCTGTTTGACCTGACAGAAATCTAAGGTTGAACATCAGAAGCCTGCAGGGTTAATGCAACCGTTGGAAGTTTCAGAGTGGAAATGGGATAGCATTGCGATGGATTTTGTGACGGGATTGCCGAATACAGCTAAGGGTTATGACACTATTTGGGTAGTCGTTGATAGGTTGACGAAATCTTCCCACTTTATTCCTATTAATATCACTTATCCGGTGTCGAGGTTGGCAGAGGTCTATGTCAGAGAAATTATGAAGCTGCACGGTGTTCCGAAGAGTATTGTGTCAGATAGGGATCCGAGGTTCACTTCTGAGTTTTGGACGAGTTTGCAGAAGGAATTGGGTTCAAAGCTGAAAATGAGTTCAGCATATCATCCTCAGACAGACGGTCAGTCAGAGAGGACAATTCAGTCATTAGAGGATTTGTGGAGGGCTTGTGTATTGGAACAGCGGGGTTCATGGGATTCCTACCTTGCGTTGATTGAGTTTACCTATAACAACAGTTACCATTCCAGTATTGGGATGGCACCGTTTGAAGCATTGTACGGTCGAAAGTGTAGAACGCCATTGTGTTGGTATGAGTCGGGAGAGAGTGTAGTGTTGGGACCGGAGATTGTCCGGGAGACTACAGAGAAGATCAAGATGATCCGTGAAAAGATGAAGGCTTCGCAGAGTCGTCAGAAGAGTTATCATGACAAGCGGAGGAAGGATTTAGAGTTTCAGGAGGGTGAGCATGTGTTCTTGAGGGTTTCTCCTATTACCGGTGTTGGTCGAGCGTTGAAATCGAAGAAGCTCACTCCTCGATTTGTTGGTCCTTATCAGATTTCTGAAAGAATCGGAAATGTGGCTTATAGAGTGGCTTTACCGCCAAATCTTTCGAACTTGCATGACGTGTTTCACGTGTCACAACTTCGGAAGTATGTTTCGGATCCATCTCATGTGATCCATATGGATGATGTGGAGGTGCGGGATAATCTCACTGTGGAGACGATGCCCGTACGGATTGAGGATCGTGAAGTGAAAGCGCTTAGAGGCAAAGAGATTGCATTAGTGAAAGTGGTCTGGCTAGGAGCTGCCGGCGAGAGTATGACTTGGGAGCTAGAGAGCAAGATGCGAGAATCCTACCCAGAGTTGTTTGATCAGGTAAATTTCGAGGACGAAATATTCTAAGTGGGGGAGAGTTGTAACACCCTAAAATATTTAATTAACTTATTTAATTAAGTATTTGGGGATTTAAATTAAATTATTTGATATAATGTAATTAATTAGAATTTTATGAATTTTGGTGGTATTAGGAGGGAGTGGAGGCGCCACTTGCATGACTTGGGCTTGAGTGGAAGGCCCAAGCCCATGATCCACAAGTATGCGAAGTGGAGTAGTGATTGGGAGTTAGGGTTTTTGCCTAATTGTTGCGAAGTTGCAAGAGAGAGCAAGAGAGAAAGAGAAGAGCGTGAGAAAGAGAGAGAGCAAGGCGGCCAAGAGGAGAAGGAGAAGAGGAAACTCGAAGAGCAAGGAGAGAAGAGATCCCCATTGTAGCTGAGGTTCTGTTGGTGACTACTCCTAGGGCATCGAATTCTTCTTCTTGAAAAGGTTAGGGGAGCTCTATCATTCTATCTAATAAATTATATGATGGGTCTTAGATCTAGGGTTTATACTAGTACCATGTGTTTCTTGATGTTCTTTAAGGTTCTTGAATGTTTTTGGGTTGCCTATGATGATGATCTTCATATATATATATATATATATGTATGCCATATGCGAATTGACTTAGTATTTGAACCTTGAGATAATGCGAATTATGTATGTGTTTTGATGATGTTGGTATTTGTGAGTTCATGGAATTATGAATTGGTATGTTGGAGAGCTTGATGTTTCGCAATTTGGGTGAGGGAGTGCAAGGGCGCCTAGGGCGCCAAAGTGATGATGATGTTAGTGCTCCAAAAGAATTTTGTTAATTGATTAAATTAAGCGTTATTTTGGGTGTTGAAAATTATAAGATTTTGATGAGTTAAATTGCTAAAAATCAGTTTTAGTGTTTTGGAAAATTGCTGGAAAAATGGTGATTTTTGGTTTTTAGTGTTGAAGAGTTGTTGGAAAAATTCTGGGTTGTGTTGCTGCTGTGTTCTGGGCGCCAAGCGCCTGTGCTGGGCGCCTGTGGCTTGCTGTGTTGCGCGTGTGTGCGCGCCTGGGCGCTGGGCGCCTGTGGCGTGCGGTGTTGCCTGTGTCTGTGCGTGTTGCTGGGCGCTGAGCGCCCATGCGTGCGTGTGTGTGTTGCGCCAAGGCTCTGGGCGCCAGGCGCTGGGCGCTGAGCGCCCGTGTGTGTTGCCTGCGTGTTGCGCTGAGGCGCTGGGTGCCAGCGCTGGGCGCTGAGTGCCCGTTGTGTTGCGTGTGTGCGTTGTGTTGCGCGCCTGGGCGCTGGGCGCCAGTGCGCGTGTTGCCTGGTTGCCTGGGCGCCTAAGGCGCCAATTTCAGACTGTTGCTTGATTTTTCCCAAACTTATTCTTAACATAACTTTTGACTCAGACGTCCGTTTTGATCGATTCGAAAAGTGTCGTGAAGCTTTTTACGTTGTCTATCTGTGGGTCCAATTTTTAAAATGAAAAATTGTTATTTTCTGATTGTTTGTGGGCGCCCAAGTGGCCCTCCCCGGTGATCGTCCCTGTGACATTGAAAAATTATATGAAGCTCTTTAAAAATCCTTTTGGTGTATAAACAACAGTTTTAACGTGGTAGTGTCAAAACGATGATTTTTGACGAGGATGCCCTTGGTGGCTAGTCAAATGACTGTTTTGCCCCTAGTGGCCACAGTTGTAGATAATGATTTGTAAATGACGAGGATGCCCTTGGTGGTTAGTCAAATGACGTTTTTGCCCTTAGTGGCTATTGTATGAGTTGATTGATATCTGTGTGTAAGTGACGATGAAAACCCAGTGACGTTCGAGGCCCGAAGGGCTAAGTGATGTTAAGGTCTAAATGGCCAGTGACGTTGTGTGCTGATTGTGAATTTGACAGGTGCTGTGCTCTTGCGAGCAAAACCGGTAAGTGACGGGTCACATAGTTGACTATGATTTGAGTAATTGTGTGTTTGTGTGTTGTGAGTGGTGCATGTCATAGTGTCTCATGCCCATATGCATAAACCCAGTGACGTTTTTGGGGCCTGAGTGGCTAAGTGACGATGAGGCCTTAAGGGCTAAGCGACGTTTTATGAAAAAGGTACCTCATGCATATACCCGCGAGTGGGTTGCATTTTCATGAGTCTACATGACATGAGATGAGTTATTGTAAGTGATGTGAATGATGACTGTGATGTGGTATTTAGTGTTTTGGATGCTGATTATTCTAGTGTGTAGCCTATGATTAGTACTTATCATATTTTCTATTATATGGATTGAAATGATGCTCACCCTTTCCTGTTTGAATGTTACCCCCCGTATTGGTAACGTGCAGGTGATTCTCAGTGAATGCCTTAGTTTCACTTCTTGAGTCGAGTCGTCACGCTCTGATACGTAGCACTCAAGGGGGGAAAACGAACTCGTTATATTTATTAATGATTTTTGGTTGTTATGTCCATGTGGACTCTTCTGTTATGTTTTATTAATTTCCGCTGCGTAGTTGGTTTTGTTATGTTGAGTTTTATAAGCGACGTTAAATTGAGGCTTGAGATTCTTTCATTTGTGACGTGCTACGTGAATGCATAATTATTGAGTTGAACTGTTTTAAAATTGACAAGTGACGTTTTATTGAAGTATGTGTAACATTCCATATGAACGCAATTTTTTTTAAACTCTGATTTTTATAAACAAAGTGATGGGTAGAAAGGGGTGTTACACCACATCCCGCTTCATACCAGGCCACCAAAACAACTTCTTCAGATCTTGATACATCTTTGTAGCTCCCGGATGAATACTTAACTTACTTCTGTGACTCTCTTGAAGAATGGCTCTCTTCATGTCTGCATCATCAGGAATGCAAATCCTACCACGGAACCTCAACACACCTTGGGGATCCAATCTGAAATCCTCACTCTTCGATTGATCATTCTCAACCATCAAGTCTACCAGCTTAACATCTGATTTCTGGGCTTCTATGATGCTGTTCAGAAACTCATTACCAATCTTCAACATCCCTAGCTTAACACTCTGAGGTGTCACTTCACAAACCAGACTCATATCTCTGAATTCCTCAATCAGCTCTAACTCCTTAACCATCATCGCCGACATATGCAAAGTCTTCCGGCTCAAAGCATCAGCCACGACATTATCTTTTCCTGGGTGATAGTTCAAACCGAAATCATAGTCCTTCAACAATTCCAACCACCGTCGCTGCCTCATATTCAACTCCTTCTGGTCAAACAAATACTTCAAGCTCTTATGATCACTAAACACCTCAAATCTAGAACCATAGAGATAGTGCCTCCATACCTTCAGCACGAAGACCACTGCAGCCAATTCCAAATCATGAGTGGGATAATTCTTCTCATGAACCCTCAACTGCCTCGACGCATACGCGATAACCTCCCCATCTTGCATAAGAACGCCACCTAAACCCATTTTGACGCATCACAATACACCACAAACGAGCCTTCCGGATTGGGCAACGTCGGGACAGGCGACGTTGTCAATCTCTTCTTCAATTCTACAAAGCTTTCTTCACAACGGGCATCCCAAACAAAAGCCTTTCCTTTGCAGGTTAACTGAGTTAACGGAAGTGCTAACTTAGAAAAACCTTCAATGAATCTTCTATAATAGCCGGCCAATCCCAAAAAGCTTCTAATTTCAGTTGCCGACTTCGGAGCCTCCCAATTCAACACTACTTCTACTTTCGACGGGTCCACCGCAATACCATTACTAGAAATGACATGACCGAGAAAACTCACTTCCTTCAACCAAAATTCACACTTTGACAATTTCGCATACAGCTTCTTTTCCTTCAGTACCTCCAATACTAAACTCAGATGCTCTGCATGCTCTTCCTCCGATTTAGAGTAAATCAGAATGTCATCGATGAATACCACCACAAACCGATCTAAGTAGGTATGAAAAATACGATTCATATATTCCATAAATACTCCTGGTGCGTTGGTAACACCGAACGGCATCACCGAATACTCATAATGACCATAGCGGGTTCTGAAAGCCGTCTTCTGAATATCTTCGTCCTTCACCTTGATCTGATGATAACCCGACCTCAAATCAATCTTACTGAATACTTGAGCACCCACTAACTGATCCATCAAATCGTCTATCCTCGGAAGTGGATACTTGTTCATAATTGTTACTTTATTCAACTGTCGATAGTCCACACAGAGTCTCATACTACCATCCTTCTTCTTTACTAACAACACAGGAGCTCCCCACGGCGATACACTCGGCCTCACAAACTTCTTCTCGAGTAGATCCTCAAGTTGCTTCTTCAACTCAGACAATTCGGATGCGGACATCCTGTACGGTGCCATAGAAACAGGTTTGGTACCAGGTACAAGATCAATAGAGAACTCAACTTCCCTCTCTGGCGGTACACTTGGAATCTCATCAGGGAAAACATCAGGAAATTCGCGCACCACCTGCAACTCTTCAATGATAGCTTGATTCTCAACAGACAACGATGCCATCAGCGAGAATAACTGAACTCCTTCCTTCATCAACTTCCGCAACTGACTAGCGGATAACAGACCAGACTCCTCTCCTTCAAAGCTCACCGACTTGCTACGACAATTAATATGAACATGGTTATGCTCTAACCAATTCATACCCAAGATTACATCCAATCCGCTCAACGGCAAGCATACAAAATCCACAACAAAGTCTCTGTCGAAGATCGACAAGGGACACTGAGAACATACCAGAGAAGTGGTTATCGACCCCTTAGCTGGAGTGTCGACAACGATCTCTCCATTCATAGTAGACAATACAAGACCCAATTTCTTACAACAGTAAGCAGCAATAAAGCAATGAGTAGCACCAGTATCAACAATAGATTTTAAAGGAGTACCATTAATGAAGCACGTACCTCTATAATAAGTCCATCATCTTCAGTAGGCTCTTCACCTGCCAAAGCGAACACTTTTCCACTGGACCTTTCTTTCTTCGGCTTCGGACACTGAGTACTAATGTACCCTCCTTCACCACAGTTGTAGCAGACCACTTCCTTACGCTCACACTCAGCCACCACATGACCCTCTTTGCCACAACGCTAACACTTCTTCACTTCAGCCTTGCACACGTTACTCTTGTGACCAGCCTTGCCACATTTGTAACATACGATGCTAGCAGGAGCATCTCCCCCACTAGTCCTCTTGCCAACAGCAGCTTTTTGTTTACCCTTACCAGCAGGAACCTCATACGGCTTACTACGACTTTGAAATTTGCTCCTCTTCTCATTCATCATCTTGTAATGAGCATTGTTGTCTTCCTCATAAATCCTGCAGCTGTCAATCAAATCAGCAAAAACACGGATCTTCTGATAACCAATCGCCTTCTTCATCTCAGGATGCAGCCCATTCTCAAACTTAATGCACTTGGAAAACTCAGCAGTAGCCTCACTATAGTGCGGATAAAACTTTGCTAATTCCACAAACTTAGCAGCATACTCGGTCACAGACATATTCCACTGTTTCAGCTCTAGGAACTCAATCTCCTTCTTACCTCGGACATCCTCTGGATAGTACTTTCTCATAAACTCTCTGCGGAACACTGCCCAAGTGATCTCTTCGTTTGCAGTCTCCAACCTCTGCCTAGCCTCTAAACACTAGTCGTCGGCCTCCTCTGCCAGCATATGTGTACCATAACGGACCTTCTGTGCCGGAGTGCAGTGTTACCAAGTGGCTTCAGTCTCAAGAGGGGGGGTGAATTGAGATTTAAAACTTTTCAGATCTTTCGAAAATATTTTTCCCCTTTTCAATGACTTAGATCAATTTTTCGCGCAGGTTAAGTGGAAGCGAAGGAATTAGAATATAAAGCAGTAAAGCGGTATAACAGTAAAGCAGGAAAGCAGTAAAGCACGCAAAGATTTATCCTGGTTTGGTCACCTCCTAGTGACCTACGTCCAGTCCTCACACCCTTGTGAGATTTTCCACTAACCAAAACAACAAGGCTTACAGGTGCCTTGAAAAACCTTTACAGACTCAGGCACTCTCCTCCTAGGATACCCCACCTATGGAGAGCCCTCAAATCTAACAATACAATAACAAGAGATACCCCACCCCTGTTACAATCAGCTGCCCCAGAAAGATACCCCACTTGCTAGTACAAACAGCTACCCTAGAGAGATACCCCACTCCCTAGTACAAATCACAAGCAATTAAATAATAACAAACGTAAATACAGAAATACCTCTTAACGTAGGCAGATTACACAATTTGAAGAACGCAACCCCAACTAACTCTTAGCAAAAGATCAGCTCTTGACGGACCGGCGGTGCGAGAAGAACACAAATAAAATATAAGAGTTTTTCAGAAAGAATAGATTATGAGAATGGGTTGGTTGAGAAATGGAGGCTATGAGGCCTCTATTTATAGGCTTTGGAAAAATCAAGTTTACGTTAAAAAATATGTGGGAATCGATTCTTTGTTATTTGAGTTGATCTAGGAATCGATTCTTGTTTACTTGATTTAGGAAGGAATCGATTGTGAGATTCTTTGAAAGAGTTTGAAATCGATTCTTCATTTGAATAAGAAAGCAAGGAATCGATTATGTGTTTTAAAACAAGTAATGTGCAAATCGATTCTTTACTTTATTTGAAGAGAGATGCAAATCGATTCTTTGCCTGAGAATCGATTCTTTCATTTATGGAAAAGGTGTGAATCGATTCTTTCAATTTAGAGATAAGTGGAAATCGATTTCTTCAAATAAGGAAACAATATGAATCACTTGTATGCTTATGAAATCGATTAGGAGCTTAGCCATTGTGTTTGAAAATCGATTTAGGCTTAGTTTCAAAGAGAGTGAAATCGATTTTAGAGTTTTTCAAAAATACTTTTTAGGTTTACTTGTTCATCCATGTATTTTGAAAAAGCTCTGGGACGAGAGACTTTGCGAGATGAGCTGACCTTCGTAAGAGCTTACATTTATCCTAAGACTCACCCAAAACCCTAAGGACTACCCTTATACTTAAGGACTACCCTTAAGCTTGAATCTTCAATACTTTGAGCTTGGTTGACTTGGATTGTGACTTTTGAATATATGATACTTTTTATCAGCTTTGCTTTGACACTCTCATTCCTTTGGCCATCAACTTGGCTTTGTCTTTTTCATCATCAAAACTAATCCTGCAATATTAGATAACCTGCAACACAGGTACCCACATGCAGTCCATCACACGAAAGATCCTCTCCATCTCTTTCAGCCAAGCTAAAGCCGAATCAGGATCGTACTTGCCCTTGAAGGTAGGCGGATTTTTTCTCTGAAAGGTGGCCAAACTCCGAGACCCAGCATTCTCACCAACATTCTGTTGACCCTCCACAGCATGGGCCATAGCAGCCAACGCAGCAGTAATAGCAGCATCGTTCCTTCCAGCCATTTTGACTAATCACTACAATCATAAACAACAGTTAGAACCAATTGACAATACTTGATCGTCAATGACACACTAACTCGACAACTTGGCCGGACAGACCGAAACTGCTCTGATACCACTAATGTAACACCCCTTTTCTACCCGGAAAATTTTCGACAAAAATCAGAGTTTTCAAAACGTTTGCAATACACCCACAAGGGATGCTACACTTACACCGTTAAACATCACACGTCAATAAATAAGTTTCACCAATAAAAATAGTGCAACACCTAGCACGTCATAATATCAACAAGCAGCGGAACAAAACCAAGGTTCAATTAAATAGTTATACATCACCATAAAACTGCAAAATTAAAATAATAGAAACACTAATAAAGCCTAGTGTTCATTCCCCCCGAGTGCTACGTATCAGAGCGACGACACCTGACTCGACTAGCGAAGGTAGGTATGCCTTCACTCACAATCACCTGCACGTTACCAACATAGGGGTAACATTCAAACAGAAGGGGTGAGATATCTAACATTATAATAGCATATATGATAGGCAATATGCTAGTGTACAACACTATATCAACCACTTCACAACAACATCAATTAATAAATCACTAATAGTCATCATCAACATCATGAGTAATTATATGAGATGCAACCCACACCAACGGGCATATGCATGTGGTACCATTCATCACCAATAAAGTAGCCAATATGGGCACATCACCTATATGAGCATCACCATTGTAACACCCCTTTCTACCCGTCACTTTGTTTATAAAAATCAGAGTTTAAAAATTTCGTTCATAGGGAATGTTACACATACTTCAATAAAACGTCGCTTATCAATTTTAAAACAGTTTAACTCAAAAGTCATACATCCACGTAGCACGTCACAATATCAGAATCTCAAGCCTCATTTTAACGTCGCTTATAAAACTCAACATAACAAAACCAACTACGCAGCGGAAAATAATTAAAACATAACAGAAGGGTCCACATGGACATAACAACCAGAAAATCATTAATAAAATATCGAGTTCGTTTCCCCCCTGTGTGCTACGTATCAGAGCATAACGACTCGACTCAAGAAGTGAAGCTAAGGCATTCACTGGGAATCACCTGCACGTTACCAACACGGGGTAACATTCAAACAGGAAAGGGTGAGCATCATTTCAATCCATATAATAGAAAATATGATAAGTACTAATCATAGGCTACGCACTAGAACAATCAGCATCCAATACACTAAACATCCACATCACAGTCATCATTCACATCATTTACAATAACTCATCTCATGTCATGTAGGCTTATGAAAATGCAACCCACTCGCGGGTATATGGATGGGGTACCTTTTCACAAAACGTCGCTTAGCCCTTAAGGCCTCATCGTCACTTAGCCACTCAGGCCCCAAAAAAAACGTCACTGGGTTTAATGCATATGGGCATGAGACACTATGACATGCACCACTCACAATACACAAACACACATTTATTCAATTCACAGTCAACTATGTGACCCGTCACTTACCGGTTTGCTCGCAAAGAGCACAGCACCTGTCAAATTCACAATCAGCACATAACGTCACTAGGCCATTTGGACCTTAACATCACTTAGCCCTTCGGGCCCCAAAACGTCACTGGGTTTTCATCGTCACTTACACATAATTATCAATCAACTCAAATAATAGCCACTGAGGGCGAAAACGTCATTTGACTAGCCACCAAGGGCATCCTCGTCATTTACACATCATTATCATTAACTTTGGCCACTAGGGGCAAAACAGTCTTTTACACGTCATAAATAATAATAATAGCCACTAAGGGCGAAACAGTCATTTAACTAGCCCTGAAGGCATCATCGTCAAAATCATCATTTTTGACATTACTTCGCTAAAACTGTTGTTTATACACCAAAAGGGATTTTGAAAGAGCTTCATATCATTTTTCAATGTCACTGGGACGATCACCGGGGAAAGCCACTTGGGCGCCCACAAACAGTCAGAAAATAACAATTTTCCATTTTAAAAACTGGACCCATAGATAGACAACGTAAAAAGCTACACGACACTTTTCGAATCGTTCAAAACGGACATCTGAGTCAAAAGTTATGTTAAAAATAAGTTTGGAAAAAGATCAGGCAACATGCTGGAAACAGGCGCCTTAGGCGCCCAGGCAACCAGGCAACACGCGCACTGGCGCCCAGCGCCCAGGCGCGCAACACAACGCACACACGCGACACACACGGGCGCTCAGCGCCCAGCGCTGGCACCCAGCGCCTCAGCGCAACACGCAGGCAACACGCACGCCACAGGCGCCCAGCGCCCAGGCGCGCACACACGCGCAACACAGCACGCCACAGGCGCCCAGCGCCCAGGCGCGTACACACGCGCAACACACAAGCCACAGGCGCCCAGCACAGGCGCTTGGCGCCCAGAACACAGCAGCAACACAACCCAGATTTTCCAACAACTCTTCAACACTAAAAACCAAGAATCACCATTTTTCCAGCAATTTTTCAAAACACTAAAAACTGATTTTTAGCCATTTAACTCATCAAAATCTTATAATTTTCAACACCCAAAATAACGCTTAATTTAATCAATTGATAAAATTCTTTTGGAGCACTAACATCATCATCACTTTGGCACCTAAGCGCCTATACACCCATTCATCCAAAATGCGAAAAATCACAATCATTCCAACATACCAATCATAAGTCCATGAACGCACAAATGTCAAAATCATCAAAACACATATATAATTCGCATTATCTCAAGGTTCAATCACCAAGTCAATTCGCATATGGCATACATAAACGTATACATGAGGATCATCACCATGGCAAGTCAAGAATATCAAGAACATCAAGGAGCATCGAGAAACATACGGTTCTAATACAAACCCTAGATCTAGAACCTATCATGAGATCTATTAGATGGAAGGATAGAGCTCCCCTAACCTTTTCAAGAAGAATTCGATGCCTAGGATGCAGTCACCTACAGATCCACAGCAACAACGGAGACCTCCTTCCTCCTTGATCTTCGAATTTTCTTCTCCTTCTCCTCTTGGTCGCCTTGCTCTCTCTCTTTCTCACGCTATTCTCTTTCTCTCTTGCTCTCTCTTTCGACTTCGCAATTTTCCACCAAAACCCTAGCCCCCAACAACCTAACCACTTTCGCATACATTGGGAATCATGGGCTTGGGCTTTTCACTTAAGCCCAAGTCATGCAAGTGGCGCCTCCACTCCCTCCTAATACCACCAAAAATAAATAAAAATTAAGATAAATAAATTATGTCACTTAAATTAATTTAAATCCCCAAATACTTAATTAAATGAATTAATTAAATATTTTAGGGCGTTACAACTCTCCCCCACTTAGAATATTTCATCCTCGAAATTTACCTGATCAAACAACTCTGGGTAGGATTCTCGCATCTTGCTCTCTAGCTCCCAAGTCATACTCTCGCCGGCAGCTCCTAGCCAGACCACTTTCACTAATGCAATCTCTTTGCCTCTAAGCGCTTTCACCTCACGATCCTCAATCCGTACGGGCATCGTCTCCACAGTGAGATTATCCCGCACCTCTACATCGTCCATATGGATCACATGAGATGGATCCGAAACATACTTCCGAAGTTGTGACACGTGAAACACGTCATGCAAGTTCGAAAGATTTGGCGGTAAAGCCACTCTATAAGCCACATTTCCGATTCTTTCAGAAATCTGATAAGGACCAACAAATCGAGGAGTGAGCTTCTTCGATTTCAACGCTCGACCAACACCGGTAATAGGAGAAACCCTCAAGAACACATGCTCACCCTCCTGAAATTCTAAATCCTTCCTCCGCTTGTCATGATAACTCTTCTGACGACTCTGCGAAGCCTTCATCTTTTCACGGATCATCTTGATCTTCTCTGTAGTCTCCCGGACAATCTCCGGTCCCAATACTACACTCTCTCCCGACTCATACCAACACAATGGCGTTCTACACCTTCGACCATACAATGCTTCAAATGGTGCCATCCCAATACTGGCATGGTAACTGTTGTTATAAGTAAACTCAATCAATGCAAGGTAGGAATCCCATGAACCCCGCTGTTCCAATACACAAGCCCTCAACAAATCCTCTAACGACTGAATTGTTCTCTCTGACTGACCATCTGTCTGAGGATGATACGCCGAACTCATTTTCAATTTTGAACCCAATTCCTTCTGCAAACTCTTCCAAAACTCAGAAGTGAACCTCGGATCCCTATCTGACACAATACTCTTCGGAACACCGTGCAGCCTCACAATTTCTTTGACATAGACCTCTGCCAACCTCGACACCGGATAAGTGATATTAATAGGAATAAAATGAGCAGACTTCGTTAACCTATCAATGATCACCCAAATAGCGTCATGACCCTTAACTGTATTCGGTAACCCCGTCACAAAATCCATCGCTATGCTATCCCATTTCCACTCTGGAACTTCCAACGGTTGCATTAGCCCTGCAGGCTTCTGATGCTCTACCTTAGATTTCTGACAGGTCAAACAGGCATACACAAATCGTGCCACATCTCTCTTCATACCATACCACCAAAACATCTTTTTCAGATCTTGATACATTTTCGTCGCTCCAGGATGGATACTCAACTTGCTACGGTGACCCTCTTCTAAAATTGCCTTTCTCATCTCTTCATCGTCCGGAACACAGATCCTACCCCGGAACCTCAACACACTGATAGCCCCGCAAGTGCACGGGTCGTATCGCGTAATAAAAGAGTTATCGATCCACAGGGAGAGCCTAAGTGAATACCAATTTAATTTTTCAAAGTTGATTAACTGAAAAGAAAGTGTTTTTAGAAAGAAGGAATGTTTTAGTAAAGTCTACTCACTCATGATCATTGTAGACAAAAGAGGAGAAAAGAAAATAAGAAAAGAAAACATAAAGTTTAGATAGCGAGAAAATAAAAGAAAGCGGTAAAGTGCAAAATTATAAATAGCGGAATTGTAAATGACAAGAAAGTAAATTGCTTGAAAAGTAAATTGCCAGTAATTTACTTGACTTGCCAGTAATTTACTTGACTTGCCAGTAGTTTACTTGACTTGGAAATTTAGAGGGCAAAAAAGTAAATAACAAGGAAAATAAAAGAGCGAAAAAGTAAAGAGCGAAAAGTAAAGAGCGAGAATTTAAATAGCAATGAAAGTAAATGACTTGGAAAATAAAAGGGCAAGAAAGTAAATAGCAGGGAAAATAAAAGAGCGAAAAAGTAAAGAGCGAAAAGTAAAGAGCGAGAAAGTAAAGAGCGAGAATTTAAAGGGGCAATAAAGTAAATAAGCAAGAATCATAAAAACATGAAGAGTAAATTGAAGTCATGAATCTTTAGAGAGCCTTTGTCATTGATTTTCTACAAAATTCAAGCTTGGTTACAAGTGAGGATCAAGCCTCTATTTATAGGAAAATATTAGGTCTAAGGCACTTGAGAGGAGGGGCAAAATGGTCATAAAAAAAGTGGCAAATCAAGTGGCAAGGGAAAGCCATCAGCAAGTGGGTGCAGCCAAAATTGACTTGTCTGGTGCCAGGGTCGTGCGCCCATGTGCCAGGGTCGTGCGCCCTGGCCAGTCAATTTTGGCTGCTCTGCGCCAGTTTTGCACTAGGGTCGTGCGCCTATGGTGCCAGGGTCGTGCGCCATGTGCTGGAAAAGCTGTTCTGCGTTGCTGGCAAGCATGGGTCGTGTGCCTATGTGCCAGGGTCGTGCGCCTTGTTCTGCCAAAATGGGCCATTTTCAGTTGAAAACACGCACGGGTCGTGCGACATGTGCCAGGGTCGTGCGCAGGCTCTGCGCCAGTTTTTGCTGCTTGGCGCCCTTGGCGCCCTGTGCTGCGCCAGTTTTGCTGCTTGGCGCCCTTGGCCAGTTTTCGGTTTTTGGGGCCCTTGGCGCCCATGAGGGTGTCTAGTGCTTTAAAAATTGCTCCTCCTCAAATATTTCCTTTTTTCTTCATTTTAGCTCATATTTTCTCTTTTGCTCCAAAATAAAACCTGAAAATAAAAAGCAAACATATGTAGTAAAATAGTTCAAAGATATAAAATATAATTAAAATACCTAAAAAAACTTAATGAAAATAACTATTAAAAAGACTCTAAAAATAGACTTATCAAACTCCCCCACGCTTGAACCTTTGCTTGTCCTCAAGCAAAAACAGTGTAAATCCTTAGGCCGATTCTGAAGGAAAATTATTTTCACATCGAATCATTAAGCGAACTGTGGGGCAATTCTAACACTTCGGTTTGAGAACTACTATCCGGGCTTCTTGTGGAATTGGGAGACAAATTTAAAGTATCAATACATTAGAGAGGATATCAATGTCATCATAGAACCGGTTCCCCAGCATTCTTAAGTTTGGGTCCTCCATTCACTAAGACCGGGTCTCAAAGGAGGGTCTTTATACGTTGGGTATTCAAGCAATATTTCTTTTTCTTTTTCTTTGATTGTATATGCTAACCATTCATTTTGACATTTAAAATGCACCAATTTTTGCATTTTGAATTGGTTTTGCAAATTCAAAATATGAACCATATTTTTTTTTTTTTTTTTGAATACTCCAACTCAGACGTTTTTCTCCAGTAACCGCGCATCCAGTGAATGTCACCAAGAGAACCAGGTTACTAGTTTCTTTTCAGTCCTTCTAATTGTATTAACAACTGAAAACAGTCTCAGTAGTGTGTGTGTGAAAAAGCCCTAGAGGTAGAAATCGAACCATGATATAATTTTTGTTGCTCCCAACCAGTCCACCTAGATGATTGCTAATGAAAGATTGAAAAATTATTTTTGTCCAGAAAAGGCTTATCTAAAACATGCTTTAGGGTTCACAAAGTTTCGTGATGGAGGGAGCAGATACAACTCAAAGTACAAAAAGATAAAAACTCGGCAAAGCAATAAAGACATTCCTAATAAGAGTAATAAAATACCCCCCCATGCTTGGACTAGGCATTGTCCTCAATGTTTTTTTCAAATTAAACAAAAAAGGGTTTAGGAGAGCTCACCTGGCTGTCTGGTTCAGGATACTCGGCCCTGGGGTATTTTATTTTTCAACAAATCAAAAAAATACATTAAGCCGTGGGTTGCCTCCCACGCAGCGCTCTTTTAACGTCACTAGCTTGACGGTCAAAAAGAATTTTTCAATTGGGATCATGTAGAACTAAACTAGTTCCTTTCTCAATTGGGTCACCAATTAAATAATTTTTCAACCTTTGACCATTGACTTTAAACGATCCAGTTTTCTCGCTCCAGATCTCTACAGATCCGAAGGGGTAAACCTTACGGATTTCAAAAGGACCGGTCCATCTTGACTTTAATTTTCCCGGAAAAATTTTTAGCCTGGAATTAAACAATAACACCAGGTCACCCTCTTTGAATTCTCTACGAATAATACGCTTATCATGCCAATTTTTTGTTCTTTCTTTGTAAAGTTTGGCATTCTCATAAGCATCCATTCGCAGTTCTTCCAATTCGTTTAGTTGGAGTTTTCTTTTTTCTCCGGCTAATTCCATGTTCAGGTTAAGGCGTTTAATTGCCCAGTAAGCTTTGTGCTCTAGCTCTACCGGAAGGTGGCAAGACTTCCCATAAATTAATTTGAAAGGAGTCATTCCTATGGGAGTCTTGTACGCAGTCCGATAAGCCCAGAGAGCATCATCAAGCTTTACCGACCAGTCTTTCCTTGAAGTCGAAACAGTTTTTTCTAAAATACTTTTAATTTCTCTGTTCGATACCTCAACCTGACCGCTTGTTTGAGGGTGATAAGGCATTGCAACTTTGTGCCTTACTCCAAACTTTTGCAGTAACATTTCAAAATGTTTTGAGATGAAATGGGATCCTCCGTCGCTTATGACAACACGAGGGACCCCGAATCTTGGAAAAATTATTTTTTTGAAAAGTTTTATGACTACCTTTGCATCGTTTGTAGGAGAAGCAATGGCTTCGATCCATTTTGACACATAGTCAACGGCTACCAGAATATATTGGTTTCCAAAAGAAGAAGGAAACGGTCCCATGAAATCGATACCCCAGACGTCGAAAATTTCAACCTCTAAAATATTATTTAAGGGCATTTCATTTCTTTTTGAAATATTTCCGGTGCGTTGACACTGGTCGCATTTAGAAATGAATTGATGCGTGTCTTTAAAAAGGGACGGCCAATAAAAACCAGATTGAAGAATTTTCGTAGCAGTTTTTGAAGAACTGGCATGGCCGCCATAGGAAGAAGAATGACAACGGTATAGAATGTTACTTACCTCTTCTTCCGGAATGCATCTTCTGAACACCCCATCTGCTCCTCTTTTAAAAAGCAGTGGCTCGTCCCAGTAATACTGTTTAAGATCATGGAAGAATTTCTTCTTCTGCTGATAATTTAAATCTGGGGGGAGTACTCCTGCTGCAAGGTAGTTTACAAAATCTGCATACCATGGTGCTTCAGTTTTGCCCAATGAGAAGAGTTGATCATCCAAAAATGCATCATTAAGCGACAACTCTTCTTCTTTTGTTCCTTGTAGACGGGACAAATGATCAGCCACAACATTTTCAACGCCTTTTTTATCCCTTATTTCAAGATCAAATTCTTGTAGGAGTAAAACCCATCGGATCAATCTCGGCTTGGCATCTTTTTTGTTTAACAAATATTTTATGGCCGAGTGATCAGTAAAAATGATGATTTTTGAACCTACCAGATATGATCGAAACTTATCAACGGCAAAAACTACCGCCAATAATTCTTTTTCAGTTGTGGCGTAATTCATTTGTGCCTCGTCTAAGGTCCTGCTTGCATAGTATATGGCATGCAGTTTTTTTTCTTTTCTTTGTCCCAGGACTGCCCCAACTGCATAGTCGCTTGCATCGCACATTATTTCAAACGGAAGATTCCAGTCTGGTGGCTGTATGATCGGGGCAGTAACTAAAGCCTTTTTCAACCTGTTAAAAGCTTCAAGACAAAGATCGTTAAAAATAAATGCTGCATCCTTAAGGAGCAGACTTGTCATAGGTTTTGAAATTTTTGAGAAGTCTTTTATGAACCGACGGTAGAAACCCGCATGGCCTAAAAAGCTTCTCACCTCTTTTACTGTGGTGGGAGGTAGCATTTTTTCAATCACTTCAATTTTTGCACGATCTACCTCGATACCTCTATGAGAAATTAAGTGCCCTAGGACAATTCCTTCATTAACCATGAAATGACACTTTTCCCAGTTTAGAACCAGGTTTACCTTCTCACATCTCTCTAAGACTTTTTCCAGATTGGCTAAACAGTTTTCAAAATTTGAGCCATGGACGGAAAAATCATCCATAAACACTTCCATTATGTTTTCAACAAAGTCTGAGAATATGGACATCATACACCTTTGAAAGGTAGCAGGAGCATTACATAGACCAAAGGGCATCCTTCTATAGGCATAAGTGCCAAAAGGACATGTGAAAGTTGTTTTTTCTTGGTCGCTAGGGTGGATGGGAATTTGGAAAAATCCCGAATAACCATCCAAATAGCAGAAATGCGAGTGCTGTGCTAACCTTTCTAGCATTTGATCAATGAACGGGAGAGGGAAGTGATCTTTCCGGGTAGCTTTGTTAAGCTTTCTGTAATCGATACACATTCTCCATCCCGTAATTGTCCTTGTGGAAATGCTTTCATCCTTGTCATTTTTAATAACTGTTAAGCCTCCTTTCTTAGGTACTACTTGAACAGGACTAACCCACTTGCTATCGGAAATAGGATATATTATCCCAGCATCAAGGAGTTTTAAAACTTCCTTTTTAACAACCTCTTTCATGTTTGGGTCTAATCTTCTCTGATGCTCGATAGAAGGTTTATAGTCCTCTTCCAGTAGTATTCTGTGTATGCAGATTGACGGATTTATTCCTTTAATGTCCTCAATAGTATACCCAATGGCTTTGGGATACTTTTTGAGAACATTAAGCAATTTTTCAGTCTCATTTTGTTTCAAATTTGCATTTACAATTACTGGAAAAGTAGAATCAGGGCCAAGAAACTCATACCTGAGAGATGATGGTAAGGGCTTCAGTTCTATTTTTGGTGTTTCTTTCGGGAGAGGTCGAGGTTTCTCCTCACCCAAAGTTTCAGTACCCAATTCTTGTGATGGTGGATTTTCATCCAAAAGTTTTATGTAGAATTGGGTTTCCCCTGCCGCATTTGTATTTGTGTTGCCTAAAAGGCAATCTTCCAGACTATCTTGTGAAGATGATGCTAAACAGCAGTCTCGCACGCAATAGTCTACAATATCAATCCTGCAGCACGAGTCTTTTACAGATGGACTTTTCATGAAGTTTGAAACTTCAAACTCAACTTTTTCATCCCCCACATTAAAAACCAACTTACCGTTTTTAACGTCAATTATGGCCCCTGCAGTAGCTAAAAAAGGCCTCCCTAGAAGAATAGGAATTTGGGAGTCTTCTTCAATTTCCATTACAACAAAGTCCACCGGTATAAAAGTTTGCCCTACCTTGATAGGGATATCCTCTAAGATTCCAGTGGGGTATTTAACGGAACGATCTGCCAACTGTATTGTCATTTTTGTGGGTTTAAGTTCGCCTATCCCTAGTCTATTGCAAAGAGAAAGAGGCATCAAACTTACACTGGCTCCTAGATCGCACATCGCTCTGTTTATAGTTTCACTTCCAATCACACAAGGTATGGAAAAACTACCTGGATCTTTGAGTTTTTGTGGCAGCTTGTTCTGGATAATTGCACTACATTCCTCTGTTAATGCAATCGTCTCATAGTCGTCTATTTTTCTTTTCTTGGACAAAAATTCTTTCAAAAATTTAGAATAAGACGGCATTTGAGACAATGCATCAGTGAAAGGAACGTTGATGTAAAGCTTTTTAAGCAAGTCGACAAACCTTTTGAATTGCTCGTCAATCTTGTTTTTTGCAAATCTTTGGGGGAAAGGAATGGGTGGTTTGTATGGTGGAGGGGGGATGTGTGGTTCTTCCCTTTCTTTTTCTGGTTCTTTCCCTTTTTCTTTCTCTATTGGCTCACCTGGTAAATTATGTTTTTCACTCACAATTTTTTCTTGGTTTGCTCTTGGTTCCTCTAATTGTTTTCCGCTTCTAAGGGTGACGGCATTTATTTGGCCTTTTGGATTTTGCTCTGGTTGCCCAGGAAATACCCCTGAAGTCTTAGAGGATGAAGCTACCTGTGTTGCCACTTGAGTTATTTGATTTTCAAGCATTTTATTATGAGTGGAAATAGAGTCGACTTTTGATACTAATTTGATAAGTGTGTCATTCAAATAACCAGTTTGATTTTTGAATTCTTCATTTTGTTTTGTTTGAGATGACACAAATTTTTCCATCAAAAATTCCAAGTTCGACTTTTGTGGGTTGTTTTGTGGGTTGTTAAAAACCCTTTGATTTTGAAAGACAGGAGGTGGTCTAGGTGCTGGATTGGGTGGAGGATTTTTATAAGAAAAATTTGGATGATTCCTCCACCCAGGATTATAAGTATTTGAAAACGGATCTTCCTTTTGAGCATAGTTAATATGCTCGTTTCCAGCACTAGATGCCTCAAGCTGGCATTCAGCTCCAATATGGCCAACAACCCCACATAATTCACATGGTGGAGTAATAGGAGAAGAAGTTTGTGAGACGGCACTTATATTTAATTTTTCAAATTTTTGAAAAAGTGCGTCCACTTTTGAGGTAAGATGATCAACAACAGATATTTCATACTTACCTGGCTCTTTTGATGTGGCTGGTTTACTCGTTATGGCTCGCTCACTTGTCCACTGACAATGGTTTTGAGCCATATCTTCAACGAGTGCATAAGCTTCGGTAAAATTTTTGTTCATTAAAGCTCCACCTGCAGCTGCATCAATAGTCATTCTTGTTGCATATTGTAATCCATTATAAAAAGTGTGAACAACAAGCCATTTCTCTAGTCCATGATGGGGGCATAGCCTTAACATTTCTTTGAAACGTTCCCAAGCATCATAAAGAGATTCCCCGTCGTTTTGGGAAAATCGAGTAATTTGATTTCTCATTTGAGCTGTCTTACTCGGGGGAAAGAATTTAGCAAGAAAAGCTTGTTTTAGCTGGTCCCAGCTGGTAATGGATTCCGAAGGCAAAGAATGTAGCCATGCTCTAGCTCTATCCCTTAATGAAAAAGGGAAGAGTTTTAGTCTTATGGCATCCGGAGGTACCCCGTTTAATTTGAGAGTTCCACAGTATTCAAGAAAAATTGAAATATGAAGATTTGGGTCCTCCGTGGGAGAACCAGAAAATTGGTTTTGTTGTACCATCGAAAGCAGAGATGTTTTGAGTTCAAAATTATTTGCTTCCACATTTGGATGTACAATGGCAGCCGATGGCTCTGCTGAAGGTGTTGCGTACTCTTTGAGAGCACGATTTTCATTAGCCGCCATTTGGTTATCGGGAATTTCTCTCCTCCTTCTATGTAAGAACCTTTCGATTTCGGGAATTTGTTGAACAGTTTCACCGAAACTTCTGGTTCTTCGCATTCGAGGGACAAGAGAAGAAAAAGTAAAAATAAAGAAAATAAAATTTCAGTCTAACCGGTTTCAAAAAACTTAATCAATATCACTGCCTTCCCCGGCAACGGCGCCAAAAACTTGATAGCCCCGCAAGTGCACGGGTCGTATCGCGTAAGAAAAGAGTTATCGATCCACAGGGAGAGCCTAAGTGAATACCAATTTAATTTTTCAAAGTTGATTAACTGAAAAGAAAGTGTTTTTAGAAAGAAGGAATGTTTTAGTAAAGTCTACTCACTCATGATCATTGTAGACAAAAGAGGAGAAAAGAAAATAAGAAAAGAAAACATAAAGTTTAAATAGCGAGAAAATAAAAGAAAGCGGTAAAGTGCAAAATTATAAATAGCGGAATTGTAAATGACAAGAAAGTAAATTGCTTGAAAAGTAAATTGTCAGTAATTTACTTGACTTGCCAGTAATTTACTTGACTTGCCAGTAGTTTACTTGACTTGGAAATTTAGAGGGCAAAAAAGTAAATAACAAGGAAAATAAAAGAGCGAAAAAGTAAAGAGCGAAAAGTAAAGAGCGAGAATTTAAATAGCAATGAAAGTAAATGACTTGGAAAATAAAAGGGCAAGAAAGTAAATAGCAGGGAAAATAAAAGAGCGAAAAAGTAAAGAGCGAAAAGTAAAGAGCGAGAAAGTAAAGAGCGAGAATTTAAAGGGGCAATAAAGTAAATAAGCAAGAATCATAAAAACATGAAGAGTAAATTGAAGTCATGAATCTTTAGAGAGCCTTTGTCATTGATTTTCTACAAAATTCAAGCTTGGTTACAAGTGAGGATCAAGCCTCTATTTATAGGAAAATATTAGGTCTAAGGCACTTGAGAGGAGGGGCAAAATGGTCATAAAAAAGTGGCAAATCAAGTGGCAAGGGAAAGCCATCAGCAAGTGGGTGCAGCCAAAATTGACTTGTCTGGTGCCAGGGTCGTGCGCCCATGTGCCAGGGTCGTGCGCCCTGGCCAGTCAATTTTGGCTGCTCTGCGCCAGTTTTGCACTAGGGTCGTGCGCCTATGGTGCCAGGGTCGTGCGCCATGTGCTGGAAAAGCTGTTCTGCGTTGCTGGCAAGCATGGGTCGTGTGCCTATGTGCCAGGGTCGTGCGCCTTGTTCTGCCAAAATGGGCCATTTTCAGTTGAAAACACGCACGGGTCGTGCGACATGTGCCAGGGTCGTGCGCAGGCTCTGCGCCAGTTTTTGCTGCTTGGCGCCCTTGGCGCCCTGTGCTGCGCCAGTTTTGCTGCTTGGCGCCCTTGGCCAGTTTTCGGTTTTTGGGGCCCTTGGCGCCCATGAGGGTGTCTAGTGCTTTAAAAATTGCTCCTCCTCAAATATTTCCTTTTTTCTTCATTTTAGCTCATATTTTCTCTTTTGCTCCAAAATAAAACCTGAAAATAAAAAGCAAACATATGTAGTAAAATAGTTCAAAGATATAAAATATAATTAAAATACCTAAAAAAACTTAATGAAAATAACTATTAAAAAGACTCTAAAAATAGACTTATCACACACCACTGGAATCTAATTTGAAATCTTCATCTTCAGACTGACCGACCCCGTTAATTAAATCCACCAGCTTGACATCTGCTTTCTGAGCTTCCCTGATGCTGCCCAGGAAATCATTATCGATCTTCAACATTCCCAGCTTGACACTGCGAGGTGTCATTTTACACACCAAACTCAAATCTCTGAATTCCTCGATCAACTCTAATTCTTTCACCATCATTGCCGACATATGCAAAGACTTTCTGCTTAAAGCATCAGCCACGACATTAGCTTTGCCGGGATGATAATTCAAACCAAAGTCATAATCTTTCAAGAGCTCCAACCATCGACGCTGTCTCATATTCAACTCTTTCTGATCGAACAGATACTTTAGACTCTTATGATCACTGAACACTTCGAACCTCGAACCATAAAGGTAGTGCCTCCAAATCTTGAGCACAAATACCACAGCAGCCAATTCCAAATCATGCGTAGGGTAATTTTTCTCATGAATCCGCAATTGCCTCGATGCATACGCAACAACCTTTCCATCTTGCATCAGCACACCACCCAGACCCATCTTCGAAGCGTCACAATATACAACAAACGGTTCCTCCGGATTAGGCAACGTCAAAACAGGCGACGTTGTCAATCTCTTTTTCAGTTCCATAAAACTTTCCTCACACCGGGCATCCCAAACAAAAACTTTACCCTTGCAAGTCAACTGAGTCAACGGAAGGGCCAACTTGTAAAAACCCTCGATGAACCTCCTGTAGTACCCAGCCAAACCCAAAAAGCTTCTAATCTCTGTTACGGACTTCGGAGACTCCCACTCCAATACTGCTTCTACCTTTGCCGGATCAACCGCAATACCATTACCAGAAATCACGTGCCCAAGGAAACTCACCTCTTTCAGCCAGAATTCACACTTCGATAACTTAGCGTACAACTTTTTCTCTTTTAAAACTTCCAACACTGACTTCAGGTGTTCAGCATGCTCTTCCTCTGACTTAGAATAAACTAGAATATCATCTATGAAGATCACCACAAACCGATCTAGGTAATTATGGAAAATACGGTTCATATATTCCATAAATACACCAGGAGCATTGGTCACACCGAACGGCATTACTGAATACTCATAATGCCCATACCTTGTCCTGAACGCTGTTTTCTGAACATCCTCATCCTTTACCTTAATCTGATGATATCCGGACCTCAAATCAATTTTGCTGAAAACACGAGCACCCACTAACTGATCCATCAGATCGTCGATCCTCGGAAGCGGATACTTATTCTTGATAGTTACCTTATTCAACTGACGATAGTCCACACATAACCTCATGCTCCCGTCTTTCTTCTTCACTAACAATACCGGAGCTCCCCACGGTGATACACTCGGTCTTACAAACTTCTTCTCAAGCAATTCTTCAAGTTGCGTCTTCAACTCAGACAGTTCTGACACCGACATTCTGTACGGTGCCATAGACACAGGCCTCGTACCAGGTACAAGATCAATCGAAAACTCAACTTCTCTTTCCGGTGGCACACCCGGAATTTCATCAGGAAATACTTCAGGAAACTCGCGTACTACCTTCAGTTCTCCAATAACAGCCTGACTCTCAGCAGACAACGAAGCCATCAACGCAAATAACTGAACTCCTTCTTTCTTGAATTTCTTCAACTGACCAGCAGACACCAAAACCGAACTTTCTTCACCGAAACTAACCGACTTGCTACGACAGTTGATATGAACGTGATTATTCTCTAACCAGTCCATGCCTAAGATTACATCCAGACCTCTCAATGGCAAACAAACAAAATTCACAATAAAGTCCCTGCCGAAGACCGACACGGGACACTGAGAACACACCTGGGACGTAATCACCGACCCCTTCGCAGGAGTATCGACAACCATATCCCCACACATAGCAGATAAAACAAGACCCAATCTCTTACAACAATCAACAGATATAAAACAATGGGTAGCACCAGTATCAATAAGAGATTTCAGAGAAGCACCATTAATGAAACACGTACCTCTAATCAGACCGTCATCATCATCAGGCTCCTCTCCTGCCAATGCAAATACCTTCCCAGTAGACCTTTCCTTTTTCGGCTTTGTACACTTTGTACTGATATGCCCAGACTCACCACAGTTGAAACACACCACATCCTTGACCTTACACTCAGCTGCCATATGACCCTTTTTACCGCAACGGTAGCAATTCCTTTCATCAGACCTGCATGTAGTACTCTTGTGGCCAGGCTTGCCACACTTATAACAGACAATGCTAGCAGGGGCATCTCCCCCACTAGAACCCTTACCTCCAGCAGCTCTCTGATAACCCTTACCCGCAGGAACCTCGTACGGCTTGCTTCGACTCTGAAACTTGCCCTTTTTCTCAGAAGTAGCTTTGTAATGAGCAGTACTGTCCTCCTCGAAGATTCTGCAACTGTCAACCAGATCTGCGAACACACGAATCTTCTGATAACCTATGGCCTTTTTAATATCAGGCCTCAACCCATTCTCAAATTTGATGCATTTTGAAAATTCAGCTGTAGCCTCACTGTAGTGTGGATAAAATTTTGCTAGCTCCACAAATTTTGCCGCATAGGCAGTCACAGACATACCACCCTGCTTCAGCTCTAAAAACTCTATCTCTTTCTTCCCTCGGACGTCTTCAGGAAAATACTTTCTCAGAAATTCCCTGCTGAATACCTCCCAAGTAATCTCTTCCTGCACAGCCTCTAACCTCTGCCTAATAGCCAACCACCAGTCGTCGGCTTCCTCGGCTAACATGTGGGTACCAAAACGGACCTTCTGCTCAACAGTACAGTCCATCACCCTGAAAATCCTCTCGATCTCCTTCAACCAAGCCATAGCACCATCTGGATCATATTTGCCCTTAAAGGTGGGCGGATTCTCTCTCTGGAAGGTAGTCAGACTCCGAAAACCAGCATTATCTCCAGCATTCTGCTGTCCTTGCACAGCCTGAGCCATAGCCTGCAATGCAGCAGCAAGAGCAGCGTCGTTCCTCCCAGCCATTATGAACTATCACTGCAGCACAAACCAAAGATTCAGAACTAATCTATTGTCATAAGACACTATGACAGGACAACATCGGCCGGACAGACCGAACTGCTCTGATACCACTAATGTAACACCCCTTTCTACCCGTCACTTTGTTTATAAAAATCAGAGTTTAAAAATTTCGTTCATAGGGAATGTTACACATACTTCAATAAAACGTCGCTTATCAATTTTAAAACAGTTTAACTCAAAAGTCATACATCCACGTAGCACGTCACAATATCAGAATCTCAAGCCTCATTTTAACGTCGCTTATAAAACTCAACATAACAAAACCAACTACGCAGCGGAAAATAATTAAAACATAACAGAAGGGTCCACATGGACATAACAACCAGAAAATCATTAATAAAATATCGAGTTCGTTTCCCCCCTGAGTGCTACGTATCAGAGCATAACGACTCGACTCAAGAAGTGAAGCTAAGGCATTCACTGGGAATCACCTGCACGTTACCAACACGGGGTAACATTCAAACAGGAAAGGGTGAGCATCATTTCAATCCATATAATAGAAAATATGATAAGTACTAATCATAGGCTACGCACTAGAACAATCAGCATCCAATACACTAAACATCCACATCACAGTCATCATTCACATCATTTACAATAACTCATCTCATGTCATGTAGGCTTATGAAAATGCAACCCACTCGCGGGTATATGCATGAGGTACCTTTTCACAAAACGTCGCTTAGCCCTTAAGGCCTCATCGTCACTTAGCCACTCAGGCCCCAAAAAAAAACGTCACTGGGTTTAATGCATATGGGCATGAGACACTATGACATGCACCACTCACAATACACAAACACACATTTATTCAATTCACAGTCAACTATGTGACCCGTCACTTACCGGTTTGCTCGCAAAGAGCACAGCACCTGTCAAATTCACAATCAGCACATAACGTCACTAGGCCATTTGGACCTTAACATCACTTAGCCCTTCGGGCCCCAAAACGTCACTGGGTTTTCATCGTCACTTACACATAATTATCAATCAACTCAAATAATAGCCATTGAGGGCGAAAACGTCATTTGACTAGCCACCAAGGGCATCCTCGTCATTTACACATCATTATCATTAACTTTGGCCACTAGGGGCAAAACAGTCTTTTACACGTCATAAATAATAATAATAGCCACTAAGGGCGAAACAGTCATTTAACTAGCCCTGAAGGCATCATCGTCAAAATCATCATTTTTGACATTACTTCGCTAAAACTGTTGTTTATACACCAAAAGGGATTTTTAAAGAGCTTCATATCATTTTTCAATGTCACTGGGACGATCACCGGGGACAGCCACTTGGGCGCCCACAAACAGTCAGAAAATAACAATTTTCCATTTTAAAAACTGGACCCATAGATAGACAACGTAAAAAGCTACACGACACTTTTCGAATCGTTCAAAACGGACATCTGAGTCAAAAGTTATGTTAAAAATAAGTTTGGAAAAAGATCAGGCAACATGCTGGAAACAGGCGCCTTAGGCGCCCAGGCAACCAGGCAACACGCGCACTGGCGCCCAGCGCCCAGGCGCGCAACACAACGCACACACGCGACACACACAGGCGCTCAGCGCCCAGCGCTGGCACCCAGCGCCTCAGCGCAACACGCAGGCAACACGCACGCCACAGGCGCCCAGCGCCCAGGCGCGCACACACGCGCAACACAGCACGCCACAGGCGCCCAGCGCCCAGGCGCGCACACACGCGCAACACACAAGCCACAGGCGCCCAGCACAGGCGCTTGGCGCCCAGAACACAGCAGCAACACAACCCAGATTTTCCAACAACTCTTCAACACTAAAAACCAAGAATCACCATTTTTCCAGCAATTTTTCAAAACACTAAAAACTGATTTTTAGCCATTTAACTCATCAAAATCTTATAATTTTCAACACCCAAAATAACGCTTAATTTAATCAATTGATAAAATTCTTTTGGAGCACTAACATCATCATCACTTTGGCACCTAAGCGCCTATACACCCATTCATCCAAAATGCGAAAAATCACAATCATTCCAACATACCAATCATAAGTCCATGAACGCACAAATGTCAAAATCATCAAAACACATATGTAATTCGCATTATCTCAAGGTTCAATCACCAAGTCAATTCGCATATGGCATACATAAACGTATACATGAGGATCATCACCATGGCAAGTCAAGAATATCAAGAACATCAAGGAGCATCGAGAAACATACGGTTCTAATACAAACCCTAGATCTAGAACCTATCATGAGATCTATTAGATGGAAGGATAGAGCTCCCCTAACCTTTTCAAGAAGAATTCGATGCCTAGGATGCAGTCACCTACAGATCCACAGCAACAACGGAGACCTCCTTCCTCCTTGATCTTCGAATTTTCTTCTCCTTCTCCTCTTGGCCGCCTTGCTCTCTCTCTTTCTCACGCTATTCTCTTTCTCTCTTGCTCTCTCTTTCGACTTCGCAATTTTCCACCAAAACCCTAGCCCCCAACAACCTAACCACTTTCGCATACATTGGGAATCATGGGCTTGGGCTTTTCACTTAAGCCCAAGTCATGCAAGTGGCGCCTCCACTCCCTCCTAATACCACCAAAAATAAATAAAAATTAAGATAAATAAATTATGTCACTTAAATTAATTTAAATCCCCAAATACTTAATTAAATGAATTAATTAAATATTTTAGGGCGTTACAACCATCATCACCTATAGCTCCAACGGCCGAAGCCACCATCACCGAAATAATGCATATGCAATATATGCGACACCATGGACAATGCACCAGACAGTCAACACTCAACAGACATTTAATTAACATAACATCACCAATATCACCAAGTGGTCATAGACCCATCACCTTAGCCCATGGAATAGGCACATCACCTGTTACACCATCACCGATAACACCAGCAAACACCGACGCCAAATCACCAATAGATTTACAACAAAAGCAACGTTTAATTTACAGTGACAGCTGTAACACCCCATTTCTAATAACTTAGCTTTTAAATAAAATCAGAGTTTTTTTTTTTTTTGAAAACAATTCAAGCGAGTGCTACATTTACTCCATAAATATCAAGATACATAACACCGTAAGGAAGGTTCAGTTCGCATCACTAAAACCAATCACCACCAGCAAAGTCTGGCAGTTTTAAGAAAATAAAGCATAAACATAGGACACCCCCCCCTGGTGCTACGTATCAGAGCGTGACACTTCCTACCAGACGAAGGCATACAGGAAACCTTCACTCATCATTACCTGCACGTTGCCGACATAAGAAGCAACATAAAGGCAGTAGGGTGAGTCTTTTTTCATAATTAATAACATATGGAAATTAAGCAATGCGTAGGAAAAAGGAAACCAAGCACACCAACTCACAACAATGGGTCAATCACATGAACATTCTATATTCCAAACAGCACTACACAATATATGATTATGCATGTAATGCAACCCAAACTCCACGGGTACATGCATGTCGGATCCGTCACCAAATACAAATAGGCCGTAGCCTCTGCTCACCAAATTAAAATTAGGCCGTAGCCTCTGCTCACCAATAATGCATATGCCCATGAGATGCTATGGGAATGCATCACGACACACCAAGTCCAATTAATTTATCATTTAAAATTCATAATCTCACCATTGTATATTAATTGGCTCACCAAATTAAAATTAGGCCGTAGCCTCTGCTCACCAATCTCACCCTATCACACTCACCAATTCAGCTCACCACTCACACCAACATCAATTTAAATAGACCAGCTTAGGACATTGACACGACATAGGGAAAATGGAGGAAAACAGTCATTTGGGCACTTGAACATCACCAGCCCAGAAACACCAGTAAAATAATTTATTTTTGCATAAAATTGAGACTATTGGATAGGCACTGAAATTAGCTTCAAAACGCATTTTGAACCGTTGAATTTGGATAACCGAGTCAAAAGTTACGTTAAAAACAATTTAGGAAAAATGTTAGACATCCTGGAAACTGGCGCATGGGCGCTGGGCGCCCAGGGGCAACACAGCGCTTGGCGCATGGGCGCTTGGCGCCCAGGAGAGGCAACACGCACAGGCGCATGGGCGCTTGGCGCCCAGGAACAACACGCGCACAGGCGCATGGGCGCTTGGCGCCCAGGAACAACACGCGCACATAGGCGCTGGGCGCCCAGGAAGGCAACAAGCGCATAGGCGCGCCCAGGGAACAACAGCAACATGGCGCCCAAGCACTAGGCGCCTAAGACCAACATGCTACAAAATTTATTTTTCTTCGAAATTAATTTTACACGAGCCAAATGCTCAGAACATGAAAACCCAATAATATTTTCATCAAAAACTGAACATCATTTTTGGCGCCCATGCACTAGGCACCTAGTGAAAACACGCAACTCAACTCCTTTGTTGCCCAAAAATCATTTTTCATGAGCCATTTTAACTGAATATGAAAACCTGAAAACAATTTTTACAAAACTATCACCAGGACTTTGGGGCCCTTGGCGCCCATGACTCAAGCAACAAGCGCCAAAACTGGCAGCACAGTGACCCAGAATGGCAACACAGGCAACAGACACAGCAACACAGGCAACAGACACAGCAACACAGGCCACAGACACAGCAACACAGGCAACAGACACAGCAACACAGAATGGCAACACAGGCAACAGAATTTGGAAAACTGGCGCAGCACACTGCTGGGCGCCTGGCGCCCATGACTAGGCGCAACACTGAAAATTTCAGCAACATGCTTATGGCGCCCAAGGCGCCTAGGGGCTTCTAAACGGAATTTTTCTCATTTTCATTCACCAAATTAAATTCATCAAAATGCCCAATTACATATATATTACTAAAGTGTCACCATGATTCTCAAATTCACCAAGCAAGCACCAATGAGACATATGATCAAACATAGGGCATCCAATTCGCAATTGCCAAAACTCAAGCATCAATCATACAATTTTCAACATTATAATTCAACAATCACGCATTACTTCATTATAATTTACTTATCAACATCACAATTCATTCATGGGAATTATTCCTAGAACCCTAACCCTAAGCATCCAATTCGCATATCTATTAAGAACAAAAAGAGGACCCCCTAACCTTATGGAAGTCGAATTTGCTAAGCAAGGCTCCAAAGAATTGCAAGACACCAACAAGCTCTTCCCCCTCCTTGAGTGATTCGCGAAGCTCCTCCCCCTTTCCTCTTGCAAGTTGCGACTTCTCTTCTCACTTCTCCTCTCTTTACGTTACTTTCTTTCTTTTTTTCCCACTTGAGTCAAAATGAAAACTAGCTTCTAAGACCCCTTGAGAGTCGAATTACTTGACTAAGCAATGGGCCACGGGCCTAATTGTGGATCACGGGCCCTTGCTCGCACCACCTAAATAGTGACACCACCTCCTAATAAAATAAAATAAAATAATTAAACTTGAATTATTTAATTAAATTAAATAAATATTGTAAGCCTTAAATAACTTAATTAAATAAATAATTAAATTATTTTGGGGCGTTACAACTCTCCCCCACTTAGAATATTTCGTCCTCGAAATTACCTGAATCAAACAACTCCGGATATGCTTCCCGCATCTTACTCTCCAGCTCCCAAGTCATACTCTCACCAGCAGCTCCTAACCAAACCACCTTCACCAAAAGAATTTCTTTCCCTCTCAGAGTCTTCACTTCTCTATCTTCAATCCGCACAGGCATAGTCTCCACGGTGAGATTATCCCGCACCTCTACTTCATCCATCTGAATCACATGAGACGGGTCCGGAACATACTTTCGAAGTTGCGACACGTGAAACACGTCATGCAAGTTCGAAAGATTAGGCGGCAAAGCCACCCTATAGGCAACACTTCCCACCCTCTCCGTAATCTGATACGGACCAATGAAACGGGGAGTTAACTTCTTAGATTTCAAGGCACGCCCAACACCAGTCACTGGAGTGACTCTCAGGAACACATGATCACCGGCCTGAAACTCTAAATCCTTCCTTCTTTTATCATGATAGCTCTTTTGTCGACTCTGCGACGCTTTCATCTTCTCACGGATTAATTTTACCTTCTCAGTTGTTCCTCGCACAATCTCAGGCCCCAACACTGCACTCTCCCCAGATTCATACCAACACAACGGAGTCCTACATCTCCGACCATACAATGCCTCGAACGGTGCCATACCAATACTAGAATGAAAACTGTTGTTATAGGTGAATTCTATCAACGAAAGATGAGAATCCCATGAACCTCCCTGCTCAAGAACACATGCTCTCAACAAGTCCTCTAACGACTGAATAGTCCTCTCCGTCTGACCATCTGTCTGCGGATGATAAGCGGAGCTCAACCTCAACTTAGAACCCAAAGCTTCTTGCAAACTTTTCCAAAACTCAGATGTGAATCTTGGATCTCTATCAGATACAATACTAAGCGGAACGCCATGCAACTTCACAATAGTCTTGATGTAGATTTCTGCCAACTTTGGAACTGGATAAGTCATATTAATTGGCAAGAAATGAGCAGACTTAGACAACCTGTCCACAACCACCCATATAGCATCGAACCCTCTCACTGTATTTGGCAAACCAGTCACAAAATCCATGGAAATGCTATCCCATTTCCATTCCGGAATCTCCAATGGTTGCATCAACCCCGCAGGCTTCTGATGCTCAATCTTAGACTTCTGACAAGTCAGACACGAATACACAAACTGCGCCACATCCTTCTTCATACCAGGCCACCAGAACATTTTCTTCAAATCTTGGTACATTTTCGTAGCCCCTGGATGAATACTCAACTTGCTCCTATGGCTCTCCTCAAGAATCATTCTCTTCATCTCAGCATCGTCAGGAATGCAGATCCTATCTCTGAATCTCAATACACCTTGGGAATCTAACCTGAAATCTCCATCCACATCTTGATCATTCACAACTAACAGGTCTACCAACTTTACATCTGACTTTTGGGCTTCTCGAACACTAACCAAAAATTCATTGCCGATCTTCAACATCCCCAATCTGACACTCTGCGGTGTCACTTCACAAACCAGACTCATGTCCCGAAACTGCTCAATCAACTCTAACTCTTTCACCATCATAGCCGACATATGCAAACTCTTCCGACTTAAAGCATCAGCCACGACATTAGCTTTGCCGGGGTGATAGTTCAAGCCGAAATCATAATCCTTCAGCAATTCTAGCCAACGTCTCTGCCTCATATTTAGCTCCTTCTGATCAAACAAGTATTTTAGACTCTTATGGTCGCTAAACACTTCAAATCTGGTACCATACAGATAGTGTCTCCAAATTTTCAGCGCAAACACAATTGCAGCTAGCTCCAAATCATGAGTAGGGTAGTTCTTCTCATGGGTCCTCAACTGTCTGGACGCATAAGCTACTACCTTACCCTCTTGCATCAATACACCTCCCAAACCCATCTTGGAAGCATCGCAATATACTACAAACGGTTGATCCGGAACAGGCAAGGTCAAAACGGGTGATGTAGTCAACCTCTTTTTCAACTCATTGAAGCTCTCCTCACAGCGAGCATCCCACACAAAAGCTCTTCCTTTACATGTCAATTGAGTCAATGGAAGTGCCAACCTCGAGAAACCTTCAATAAATCTCCTGTAGTAACCAGCTAATCCCAAAAAGCTTCTAATCTCTGTAACTGACTTCGGGCTCTCCCATTGGGACACAGCATCAACCTTGGCTGGGTCCACAGCTATACCATTACCAGAGATAATATGACCAAGGAAACCTACTTCATTCAGCCAGAACTCACACTTAGACAATTTTGCATACAATTTCTTTTCTTTCAATACTTCCAGCACTAACCTCAAATGTTCTGCGTGCTCCTCTTCTGTCTTAGAATACACCAGAATGTCGTCAATAAACACAACTACAAACCGATCCAAGTAACTATGAAAAGTACGATTCATGTACTCCATAAACACACCCGGCGCATTGGTAACACCAAACGGCATAACAGAATACTCATAGTGCCCATATCTCGTTCTGAAAGCGGTTTTCTGAATGTCTTCATCCTTTACCTTGATCTGGTGATAACCCGACCTCAAATCGATTTTACTGAACACCTTAGCACCTACCAACTGGTCCATCAGATCATCAATTCTGGGAAGCGGATACCGGTTCTTTATTGTCACTTTGTTCAATTGCCTATAATCGACACAAAGTCTCATACTCCCGTCCTTCTTTTTCACTAACAATACCAGAGCACCCCACGGTGACACACTTGGTCTTACAAATTTCTTCTCAAGCAGATCTTCTAATTGATTTTTCAATTCAGACAACTCTGAGGCTGACATTCGGTACGGTGCCATAGACACAGGCCTAGTACCGGGGATAAGATCAATGGCAAACTCAACCTCCCTCTCTGGCGGGACACTTGGAATTTCATCCGGAAACACTTCAGGAAACTCACACACTACTTGAACCCTGTCAATGATCGCCTGATTCTCAGCAGACAATGACGCCATCAAGGCAAACAGATGAACTCCTTCCCTCATTACCTTATGCAAATGACCAGCAGGCAACAACACTGACTCTTCCTCTTCGGGAGGAAAGAAACTCACAGATCTCCGGAAACAATTAATATGCACATGGTTAAATACTAACCAGTCCATACCAAGAATGACATCCAACCCTCCCAACGGCAAACAAATTAGATCAACAAGAAAGTCTCTGCCGAAGATTGACAGAGGGCACTTAGCACACACAAGAGAGGTAGTTACTGAACCCTTAGCTGGAGTGTCAATAACCATCTCCCTCATCATAGAAGATAAAACAAGGTCCAATTTCTCAGCACACAAAGCAGCAATAAATGAATGCGTAGCACCAGTATCAATAATAGCAATCAAAGGAATACCATTAATAAAACATGTACCTCTAATCTCATTAGTATCCTCTGATCCTGCGAGAGCAAACACTTTTCCATGGGACTTCTCTTTCTTCGGCTTAGTACACTTAGTACTAATATGACCTGATTCCCCGCAATTGTAGCACACCACATCCCTTTTCTCACATTTCGCAGCCACATGACCCTCTTTACCGCACTTGAAACATTTATTATCTGAGCAGTCAAAACTCTTGTGACCCGGCTTGCCACACCTGTAGCACACAACCTTCGCAGGGGCATCTCCCCCACTTGTTTTCTTATTATCAGTATACCTCTGCTTACCCTTACCAACTGGAACCTCATATGGCTTACCCCGATTCTGAAATTTACCCCTCAAATCTCTCATGACCTTAGAATGAGCATTACTATCATCCTCATATATCCTGCAACTGTCGATCAAATCAGCGAATACCCGAATCTTCTGGTACCCTACAGCTTTCTTGATATCAGCCCTCAGTCCATTCTCAAACTTAATACACTTTGAGAACTCAGAATCAGCATCAGCATAATGGGGGTAAAACTTAGCCAATTTAGTGAACTTGGCAGCATACTCTGTCACTGACATGCTTCCTTGCTTCAGCTCAAGGAATTCTATTTCTTTCTTACCTCTCACATCTTCAGGAAAATACTTCCGCAAGAACTCTCTACGGAAAACAGCCCAAGTTATCTCTTCATTAGCAGTTTCTAATCTCTGCCTCACCTCCATCCACCAATCATCAGCTTCCTCTGCCAGCGTATGGGTACCATACCTGACCTTCTGCGCATCATCACAATCCATGACCCGAAATATCCTTTCAATCTCTTTCAGCCATGCCAGAGCACCATCTGGATTATACTTGCCCTTAAAGACAGGTGGGTTCTCTCTCTGGAACGTAGCCAAATTGCGCGTCCCATCATTAACAGCACCGGGTATATTACCCATCGCCCCGGCTATAGCCTGCAAGGCAGCAGCAAGTGCAGCATCGTCCCGTCTGGCCATTCTAGCACTGCAACAGGAAACAAAATTCAGAAACGAGTAACAAACTCAATGTTACTCAACACGACGACTCGACTACCGGCCGGACAGACCGAACTGCTTTGATACCACTAATGTAACACCCCATTTCTAATAACTTAGCTTTTAAATAAAATCAGAGTTTTTTTTTTTTTTGAAAACAATTCAAGCGAGTGCTACATTTACTCCATAAATATCAAGATACATAACACCGTAAGGAAGGTTCAGTTCGCATCACTAAAACCAATCACCACCAGCAAAGTCTGGCAGTTTTAAGAAAATAAAGCATAAACATAGGACACCCCCCCCCTGGTGCTACGTATCAGAGCGTGACACTTCCTACCAGACGAAGGCATACAGGAAACCTTCACTCATCATTACCTGCACGTTGCCGACATAAGAAGCAACATAAAGGCAGTAGGGTGAGTCTCTTTTCATAATTAATAACATATGGAAATTAAGCAATGCGTAGGAAAAAGGAAACCAAGCACACCAACTCACAACAATGGGTCAATCACATGAACATTCTATATTCCAAACAGCACTACACAATATATGATTATGCATGTAATGCAACCCAAACTCCACGGGTACATGCATGTCGGATCCGTCACCAAATACAAATAGGCCGTAGCCTCTGCTCACCAAATTAAAATTAGGCCGTAGCCTCTGCTCACCAATAATGCATATGTCCATGAGATGCTATGGGAATGCATCACGACACACCAAGTCCAATTAATTTATCATTTAAAATTCATAATCTCACCATTGTATATTAATTGGCTCACCAAATTAAAATTAGGCCGTAGCCTCTGCTCACCAATCTCACCCTATCACACTCACCAATTCAGCTCACCACTCACACCAACATCAATTTAAATAGACCAGCTTAGGACATTGACACGACATAGGGAAAATGGAGGAAAACAGTCATTTGGGCACTTGAACATCACCAGCCCAGAAACACCAGTAAAATAATTTATTTTTGCATAAAATTGAGACTATTGGATAGGCACTGAAATTAGCTTCAAAACGCATTTTGAACCGTTGAATTTGGATAACCGAGTCAAAAGTTACGTTAAAAACAATTTAGGAAAAATGTTAGACATCCTGGAAACTGGCGCATGGGCGCTGGGCGCCCAGGGGCAACACAGCGCTTGGCGCATGGGCGCTTGGCGCCCAGGAGAGGCAACACGCACAGGCGCATGGGCGCTTGGCGCCCAGGAACAACACGCGCACAGGCGCATGGGCGCTTGGCGCCTAGGAACAACACGCGCACATAGCCGCTGGGCGCCCAGGAAGGCAACAAGCGCATAGGCGCGCCCAGGGAACAACAGCAACATGGCGCCCAAGCACTAGGCGCCTAAGACCAACATGCTACAAAATTTATTTTTCTTCGAAATTAATTTTACACGAGCCAAATGCTCAGAACATGAAAACCCAATAATATTTTCATCAAAAACTGAACATCATTTTTGGCGCCCATGCACTAGGCACCTAGTGAAAACACGCAACTCAACTCCTTTGTTGCCCAAAAATCATTTTTCATGAGCCATTTTAACTGAATATGAAAACCTGAAAACAATTTTTACAAAACTATCACCAGGACTTTGGGGCCCTTGGCGCCCATGACTCAAGCAACAAGCGCCAAAACTGGCAGCACAGTGACCCAGAATGGCAACACAGGCAACAGACACAGCAACACAGGCAACAGACACAGCAACACAGGCAACAGACACAGCAACACAAAATGGCAACACAGGCAACAGAATTTGGAAAACTGGCGCAGCACACTGCTGGGCGCCTGGCGCCCATGACTAGGCGCAACACTGAAAATTTCAGCAACATGCTTATGGCGCCCAAGGCGCCTAGGGGCTTCTAAACGGAATTTTTCTCATTTTCATTCACCAAATTAAATTCATCAAAATGCCCAATTACATATATATTACTAAAGTGTCACCATGATTCTCAAATTCACCAAGCAAGCACCAATGAGACATATGATCAAACATAGGGCATCCAATTCGCAATTGCCAAAACTCAAGCATCAATCATACAATTTTCAACATTATAATTCAACAATCACGCATTACTTCATTATAATTTACTTATCAACATCACAATTCATTCATGGGAATTATTCCCAGAACCCTAACCCTAAGCATCCAATTCGCATATCTATTAAGAACAAAAAGAGGACCCCCTAACCTTATGGAAGTCGAATTTGCTAAGCAAGGCTCCAAAGAATTGCAAGACACCAACAAGCTCTTCCCCCTCCTTGAGTGATTCGCGAAGCTCCTCCCCCTTTCCTCTTGCAAGTTGCGACTTCTCTTCTCACTTCTCCTCTCTTTACGTTACTTTCTTTCTTTTTTTCCCACTTGAGTCAAAATGAAAACTAGCTTCTAAGACCCCTTGAGAGTCGAATTACTTGACTAAGCAATGGGCCACGGGCCTAATTGTGGATCACGGGCCCTTGCTCGCACCACCTAAATAGTGACACCACCTCCTAATAAAATAAAATAAAATAATTAAACTTGAATTATTTAATTAAATTAAATAAATATTGTAAGCCTTAAATAACTTAATTAAATAAATGATTAAATTATTTTGGGGCGTTACAACAGCAACACCATTTTTACAGCAACAACACACTTTTATTTTACAGTGACAGCAACATCATTTTTACAGCAACAGCACACTTATTTTACAGTGACGACAACACCATTTTTACAGCAACAAAACACTTATTTTACAGTGACAACAACACCATTTTTGGAAAACAGCAACATTTAGTCACTGTGACAGCAACACCAATTTTCAGAAAAACAGCAACATTTAGTCACTGTGACAGCAACATGGTTTTGGAAAACAGCAACAGCAACATGACAGAAACTGGCGCCCAGCAGTAGGGCGCCACAGGCAGCAACAGCAACACAGAATCTGGCGCCCAGCAACAGGGCGCCACAGACAACAGCAACAGCACTGAAACTGGCGCCCAGCAACAGGGCGCCACAGGCAACACCAGCAACACAGGATCTGGCGCCCAGCAGCAGGGCGCCTTAGACAGCAACAACAAAACAGAAACTGGCGCCCAGCAACAGGGCGCCTTAGGCAACAGCAGCAACATCAGACATGGCGCCCAACAACAGGGCGCCTAGGACAACAGTGGCAACAACAAAATTGGCGCCCAGCAGCAGGGCGCCTGACACCATGGCAACAGAATTAGACTTGGCGCCCAACAACAGGGCGCCTGGCAACAACACAGAAAATGGCTCCTAGGGGCAAGGCGCCTAGCACCACAACATCAGGAATAGACTTGGCGCCCAGCAACAGGGCGCCTGGCACAACAGGCAACATAGCAGACTTGGCGCCCAGGAGCAGGGCGCCTAAGACAACAACCGCAACATCAGGCTTGGCGCCCAGCAACAGGGCACCTAGCAACACAGACAGTAACAACAACCTTGGCGCCCAGGAGCAGGGCGCCTAAATCAGCAACAAGCGCAGGAGACATTGGGCGCCTAGGGCGCCCTTCACAGCAACACAGACAAGCACCATTCACCACTAGGGCGCCTAGGGCGCCATGCCCTGCAACTCAGAAACACACTGGGCGCCTAGGGCGCCAACTCCAGCAACCAAGACAACATCACTGGGCGCCTAAGGCGCCACTTCCAGCAACATCAACATCCAGACAACATGACTGGGCGCCTAGGGCGCCAAAATCAGCAACATAGGCAACACTGGCTTGGCGCCCAGCAACAGGGCGCCTCCAACAGGGAACAACCACGACACAGCCACGGCGCCCTGGTGTAGGGCGCCGTTTCCAACAAACCAATCACAACCCAATTCGCACCAAACCACATCCAACTACCAAATTTCAGCATGATCAATCATCAAGCACCGATTTCGAACATCATGAATGTATTATAACATCATCAAACAACACCAAATAAGATCAAAGGGTAAACTAGAGTCTACTCCCACATAATCCCCATCATATACCCCATTATAAGGTTAGAACCCACCTTTACCTTAGATTTTACCGAACACGATCTCTCCTTGCACGAAACTCCGAAGAACCACCGCAACAAAGCTCCTCTCCTTTCTCCTTGTGCGCCGTCCCCTTCCCTTCTCTCTTCTCCTCTTCGCAACTTTCTTTCTTTCTTTCTCAAAAAATGCGAATGACTAACCCTAGCCAACACCCTCCTTCATGCGCCTAAGCCTTGGGCTCGTGGATCACGGGCCCCCGTCCACTAATCAGCTAATTACTACGCACCACTCCCTATTTTGAATAAAACGTTATTTTATTAATTATTAAATATAACCATACTTAATAAAATACCTAAATAATTTAATTAAATAAATAATTAAATTATTTGGGCGTTACAGAATCAAAAGGCAAAGGCACTGTCATGGTGGAGACAAAGAAAGGTACGCGACTCATTAGAGATGTCTTACTAGTTCCCAATCTTAAAGAAAATCTCTTGAGCATCGGTCAAATGATGGAGAAAGGCTATGTCCTTCACTTTGAAGGAGATAAATGCACAATCTATGATAACAGTAGTAAAAGGGTTGAGATAGCCCAAGTAAAGATGGAGACGAGGAACAGAAGCTTCCCGATAAACTTTAAATATACCACTAACATTGCCATGAAGGTGCAAGCTGATGATTCATGGCTATGGCATCGAAGATTTGGCCACCTCAACTCGAAAGCCTTAAAGTTGTTATATCAAAAGAATATGGTAGGAGATTTACCAAGCCTAAAAGAAGATAGTGGAGCATGTGAAGGATGTCTTCTTGGAAAACAACACAAACTACCATTTTCAACGAGCAATGCGTGGAGAGCTAAAGATGTGCTAGAGCTCATCCACACTGACGTTTGTGGACCGATGAGGACACCATCACTCACCAACAACAGGTATTTCATCCTCTTCATCGATGACTTTTCTAGAATGACTTGGGTCTATTTCATCAAGGAAAAATCAGAAGTCTTTGGAATATTCAAGAAGTTCAAGGCCCTTGTCGAAAAGCAAAGTGGCAAACACATAAAGAGGCTTAGGAGTGATCGCGGCAAAGAGTACAACTCCCATGAGTTTGATAAATTCTGTGAGGATGAAGGCATTGAAAAACAACTCACAGTCGCATATTCTCCTCAACAAAATGGAGTATTTGAAAGAAGAAACCGCACGGTCATGGAGATGGCTAGATCGATGCTAAAGGATAAAGGACTACCAAACACTTTTTGGGCTGAAGCGGTTTATACTGCAGTCTACATTATCAATAGATGTCCAACTCAAGCAGTCCAAGACAAGACTCCCGTTGAAGCTTGGAGTGGGCAAAAACCTTCTGCCAAACATTTAAGGGTCTTTGGATCAATCTGCTACATTCATGTCCCAGACCAAAAGAGGCATAAGTTAGAAGACAAAATGATTCGAGGCATCTTCTTGGGATACAGTACACAATCAAAAGGCTATCGAGTCTACAACTTACAAACAAAGAAGCTCATCATTAGTCGAGATGTCGAAGTTGATGAAGCTGCTGCTGCTTGGAATTGGGATAAAGAAAAAATTGAGGGAAGCAACATTTCCCTTCCAGTACAGCAACCTCAAGAAGAAGTTGAAGAAGTAACAGAAGATCCAGGTATGCCTTCTTCGTCTTCTCTTCAACAAGATTCCTCACCAGAATCTACTCCGAGGCGAGTAAGATCTCTGGCGGATATATATGAAACTTGCAATTTGGCCATACTTGAGCCTGAAAACTATGAAATAGCATCAAAACAAGAAGTATGGGTCAAAGCAATGGAGGAGGAGATTAAATCAATTGAGAAAAACAAAACTGGGAGCTAGTAGACTATCCAAAAGATAAAGATATCATAGGAGTCAAATGGGTTTATAAGACAAAGCTTAACCCTGATGTCTCAATACAAAAACACAAGGCTAGGCTTGTAGCAAAGGGCTACTCTCAGCAACCTGGAGTTGACTACAATGAGACATTTGCTCCAGTTGCTCGTCTAGACACTATAAGAGCTTTAATAACTCTTGCAGCACAAAAAGAGTGGAGCATCTATCAACTAGATGTCAAGTCTGCATTTCTAAATGGAGTGCTAGAAGAAAAGATTTATATTGAGCAACCACAGGGCTTCGTCAGCAAAGGAAATGAAGATAAAGTTCTGAGACTAAGAAAAGCTTTATATGGTCTCAAGCAAGCTCCTCGAGCATGGTACAGCCAAATTGATCAATACTTCATCAATCAAGGATTCAGGAGGAGCAAGAGTGAGCCAACACTATATGTCAAGACCCAAGGTCAGCAGGATACTCTCATTGTCTCCTTTTATGTAGATGATCTAATCTACACAGGAAACAAGACGAAGATGATCGCTAATTTCCAAGAGGACATGATGAAGACATTCGAGATGACAGATCTTGGCTTGATGAACTACTTCCTCGGCAGAGAAGTAAAACAACAAAAAGAAGGAATATTCATCTGTCAATAGAAATATACCGAAGCACTATTAAAGAAACTCAAAATGAACGAATGCAAGCCAGTAGCTACTCTGCTCGTGACAAATGAGAAGTTACAAAAAGAAGACGGAGCACCAGAAGCTGATGCACCGTGCTATAGAAGTTTGATAGGGAGCTTACTATATCTCACTGCTACACGCCCAGACATCATGTATGCCACAAGTCTTCTATCAAGATTCATGCAGAAGCCGAGCCAAATTCACTATGGAGTAGGAAAAAGAATTTTAAGATACCTTCAAGGAACAAAGGAGTTTGGTATATGGTACAGAACCACGACCAACTCAAGATTGCTTGGCTACACCGACAATGATTGGGCAGGTTCTATTGATGACATGAAAAGTACATCAGGCTATGCCTTCTCACTAGGATCAGGATTTTTCTCATGGGGATCTAAGAAGCAAGCAACAGTTGCACAATCAACAGCAGAGGCTGAGTACGTGGCAGCAGCTGAAGCAACAAGTCAAGCTATATGGCTTCGGAGAATACTTGAAGACATGGGTGAACAACAAGATCTCCCAACTACAATCTACTACGACAACAAGTCAGCTATAGTAATAGCAAAGAATCCGGTTCATCATCACCGAACAAAGCATATCGCAATCAAATCGCTTTATTAGAGAAGCAGGGACAACTAAAGAGATTCAACTCGAGTACTGCACAACAGAAGATCAAGTTGCAGATATATTTACGAAGGCATTACCAAGAGTCAAGTTTGAGGAACTTAGAACAAAGCTTGGAGTTTCCGAAGTTTGCATCAAGCAGGAGTGTTAAAGAAGTGATGCAAATTTCTAGATTTCTCTATTGAAGTCTAGATCAAAGATATTCTAGAAATTACCATTACATGTACTAAGTAAAAGAATCTAGAATATTCTATGTAAATATCAAAAGAGAAAAAACCTAGAAGCTACAAGTACAAGATAAATCTAGAATATATTAAAGATGCTAATCATGTAGAATTATCTAGAACCATCCTCAAGCACCTATAAATAGGCAAGCTTGGGAGCATTTGTAATCAAGTCATTTGTGACCAATTTGAGAGCAATACAACTATTCCTTTGCTCCAAACATCACACTACTAATTAACTACTATCATCTTCCAACTATCAACTAAAGCCTTCTCTACTATCCAACTATTTACTAAACTAGCATTACTACCTCAAATATTAACAGCTAAATTGATAGCTACACCCAAACTTTGTTTCATGTCTAATTAAAGACAATTCTTTATCCCATCGAGGAAATATTATGATTCTGAGGATGTCTTGTATCTGAAGTATGTCTTAAACACTTTGACTGAGCTGGCGTGACTTTCTTTAACTAATGTCGACTGACTATCGTTATACTTAATACTCAATCCATCGATGATACTATCGTTAAACATTGCTCAGTTTGATCAGTTGTTATAGTGTATGCCTATACTAAGAAATGTGAGTTATTAGTTACTTCTCTTGAAATGCTAGGTGGAAACAATGTCTGCCCCATCCCAAGCTTAGAATCTATGAATGCTTTAACCAGTTACCACTTACTGAATCCAGTTAAATGACAAAAAGAACTTGAGTATTATTATAAAAGAATATTTGTCATTGATGTTCATCGTAAACACCAAATTTTAACCGGTATTTTCTTATTTTCGAAAAAATCTCAAAAAATTAGGAGTTGTGCGTTTTGGTTTCCTATTTATTTACATGTTGTTATGGAATAATCAAAACTATAGCAAAAAAAGAATGAGAGAATTTGGGAGTTTTTGTATTTCTCTTCACAAGTACACATTTACATATGAGGATGAATCCTATTTAAAGGGTGGGGATTGGAAGTGAGTGGTCAGTCATAAAAGACCACTACACAAGATAAGAATGAGAAGATGTGAGAAGACAAATGGACATCCACTAACAACCTTAATATTCATAACACTCCCCCTTGGATGACCATTGAGGATATGCCTCATTAAAACCTTACTAGAAAAAACCCAGTGGGATAAAAATCTAGCGAAGAAAAAGAGTACAATATCCTTTCAGTGGGAACTGCCTCGTCAAAAACCTTTCCAGAAAAACCCAGTGGGACAAAACCATGGCAAAGGAAAAAAGAGTGCAATTTCTCTCCCCCTGTTTGATGCGTCACTTTAGAATATGAGTTTCATCATCTGGAGTTTCTCCCTGTGTGCATATGGGGCAATCTACTTCGTTCTGTCACTTGTGATATATCCTCTTTTAAAGGAGCTTTGCGGTCAATATTATCTTCAGGACATCTTCCTTGAATTTTTGGCATTTGAGCTTGAAATGAAGAAGCAAGAACCATAGATTGTTTTATAGATCATAAAGATATTTCAATGTCACCACATGTAGATAATAGCTGACTTGATCTAGATCAGAAAAATACTTTATATCTGCATGGTTAATTTGTGTAACATACATAAAATGATTTATGCATTACATTACCAAACATAAATATGCATCTTGCCTCCCTTTTTCTGATGAATTTTGGTTTATGATGAACTATATTACTACTAGTTATCACATAATACTATCATGTCAAGGGATATAACATTTGGTAATATGCATGCATGTTTTCATAGTCTTCGGGACTTAGATATTTCATATATTCCTACCACACAAATCATGGACTCAATATAAATAATTTCTGCAGATCAATATGAGACTTTATTTTTCAAAAGAATTTATTTAAATATATTTCTTTCTAACTTGAATCCTTCTGGGATTTTCCATGTAGAGGTCACCTACAGGTTCAACATCAAAATCCATCAAATATAATTTGAGGTCATTCATCTAGAGCTCTTTCTTTGAACAGTCTATAGTTTTTTGCAAGCTCTTCAGGAGTTCCGATGATATTTATGTCATCAACATAGACATCAGTTATAGAAAATTCTTTTCCAAATATTTTCATAAAACTATATGGACAAGTGATGTCATTTTTGTATCCCTCCTTTAGAATATAAATTTAGACGATTATACTATATGTGTTCAAATTATATTATCTCATGGAGGGATTGATTGAATTTGAGTAATAATCTCGAGAATCCAAAAAGTATGTATTGGAATATTAATCCTCCAGGGATCTTCAAATAATTATGACTATCAAATGAGTCATACAAATATATCGTAGCAACATTTATTTGTGAAAATTGAGCTCTTCATGTGCTACAAGGCTAATAAAGTACTGAAAAGTACTTGCATCCACCCTTGAGCAACATGTCGAGCTTTGGATCTCACAATTTCACCATCCTCATTCTGTTTTTGCACAAATACTCGTTTGTATCCAGCTGGTTTCACATATTCAAGTGTTTGGACTACAGATCCAAAATCATTTCGCTTGTAAAGCGAGTTTAATTCTATTTTAATTGCACTTTCTATTTTGGCCAATTCTTAATATTTGATAGACTTTGGTTCATGATCCTCATTATTATTTATCACATTTAGCGCTATATTATATGTTAAAACGCCGTCAACGTTGACTTCGTTTCGGTTCCATCGTATATCATTCTTGCATAATTCGTTGAGATCTCTTTAATTTCAGAATTTTTCAGGTACCTGATTAGTTCTTCTGGAACTGAAATGTTAATTATGTCTGAAGACTCTTTTAGAGTTTCTATATCCTCGCTTGGACCATCATTGGTTTTAGCACCTTTTCTTGTTCAGGGATTTTTATCTTTGGAACCGATTGGTCTACCACGCTTCAGGCGCGAATGAGACTCATTTGCAATATTCGATTGTCCAACAGGGACATCCATTTTATTAGAGCATTAGCAGCTGATATGTATGATTTGGTCACACCTTTGGATCAGTGAATGCATTTGGTAGATGATTTTCTAAGCTTTGCAAATGAATTATCTTTTGAACTTCTAGTTCACATTGTTTAGTTTGAGGATCAAGATGAGACAATGATAATTCATTCCTACTGATCTCTTTTTTCAACTGCTTATTCTCTCCCCCTAATACTGAGAAATTTAATTCATCAATTGATAATCATCAAACTGGACTATAAACAAATCTCCAATTGTTGGGTCAAATTACTTTATTATACATGGAGATTTATATCCAATATATATTCTCAAAATTCTTTGAGGACCTATCATAGTGCATTGTGAACGGAGAATTTGGATCATACACTGCACATCCAAAAAAATTTAAGATGGGAAATATTAGGTTTGTGACCAAAAACCAAATGTAAAGGGGAAGAGTTGTGATAACTTGTTGGCTTGATGCGAATCAATGTTATAGCATGCAAAATTGCATGTTCCCAAGTAGAAATTGGAAGTTCTTATCTCATGAGTATCAGTCATATAATTAACTTTAGACGTCTAAAGTTCTTCAAGACCCTTTTATGAATGCACATATGCTACGTGATGTCCAATATCAATTCTGATAGACATATCATACGCGTCTGATGTTTTCTAGATAGTTTAGAAAAATGAGCTCTTAGTGACGTTAGAGTGGCAAACAATCTCACAATCTTCTAGTTGTGAGTTGACGATAAATACTCAAACTTCTAGTTGTGAGTTGACGACAAATACATGTGCCCATTTAGTTAACGCACCTATTAAAATCATAAAGTATCTAAATGGTCCACATGATGGGTGTATTGACCCACAAATATCACCATATGTGTTCATTCCAAAAAGTTGAGATATTCACTTCCAATTTTTGTGGTGATGGCTAATTTCATTGTGTACAAGAGGTACACGAGAATTTATTAGATTGAAGAATCTCCTGGTTCTTCAACTGATGACCACATGATTTTCAATTATTCTTTGCATCGTTATAGACACGGGATGACCCAGCCGGTCTGCCACACAACAAATTTATTGTGATTTGTAAACTTCTGGTTTACAACATGTGCTGTTAGTGTGGTGAGTCAATTCCTAAATTCTCCTTGTGACAGTCATTGGGATGCCGTTGTTAGAATCCTGGGGTATATCAAGGGAGCTCCTGGAAAATGTCTTGTTTACACGGATAGAGGTGATTCAAATATTGTCGCTTACACAGATGCTGATTGGGCTGGTTGCCCCTTTGATAGAAGGTCCACATCTGGGTATTGTGTTCTTATTGGTGGAAATCTAATTTCATGGAAAAGTAAAAAGCAAAATGTTGTTGCCAGATCTAGTGCTGAGGCTGAATATCGAGCTATGGCGCTTACCACTCAGGAGCTCACGTGGCTAAAACATCTTCTCCAAGAGTTGCGTTTTTGTAAAATAGGCACTATGAGTCTCATCTGTGATAATCAAGCAGCCCTACATATTGCGTCCAATCCAGTCTTTCATGAGGGAAACAAACGCATTGAAGTTGATTGTCACTTTGTTCGTGAGAAGATTGTGTCCGGTGGGAGCATCTGAGTCTGAAGGCCCAGTCGGACTACAAAATATTCAAACCTTTTTCTGACTCGCTCAAACCCTGGAAGTCTTCTTTCCAATGGGTGGTCCCTGTTTGCGAGGAGTCCCATAAGATGGTCGGGTCGCTGAATGCTTGGGGGCGAGTAACCAGCATGAAGTATCCCATAGCATGGACGTATGCTCACTTTCGCCGCATGCCTGCCACCTATAGGACCCGATGTCAACTCAGGGAAGAGAATATTGAGACTTTGAGGCTGCTTGAGAACTTGGGTTCTGTTGAACCAAGGACAAACACTCATTGTTTTGTATGATAACAAAGTACATCTTGTCTACTAATGGTTGCAGCTGTAAGAAAGTACAGGTTCAAGTTGAATAAAATACAGGACGGGAATCAAAAAGCAGGAAGCATTAAAGTGGAGCAGCTTGGAGAAGAACCCACCTTTGAAAGATGAAGACCTAATTGTTTATCCGGTTTCTTTAGGACACAGTGTAAGGTCCTATCACTTAAGGTCTATGACATTTTAGTAGCTGAGAGATGACTTTTGAAAACATGCATGATGCATCAAAATTAGGGTTTTGAAATATATTTTTGCATACATGCATAAGGTGGCACCTAAACCTAAAAACGATTTTGTGGAAATCAAAAAATCAATTTCTATTTTGTTCCAATGGCTATGAAATCGATTTATACAATTTATATAGGCTATGAAATCGATTTTATGCTCACCTATAGGCCAAGAATCGATTTCCTTGCCCTATGTTTGAAGTATGTAATCGATTCATACATATGCATATTCCAAAGCCATGAATCGATTCTTACCTTTTTGCAAAAGCCTTACAATCGATTGTCAAGCCATTCCATAGGCCATGAATCGATTCCTCCATGTTTTTAACTAAGCTCAGAATCGATTTTCACCTATACAGGAGGTCCTGAAAATCGATTCCTAGTTATTTTCAAAGAACAAAGAATCGATTCCCATGTTTTCCAAAAAGTAAAGAATCGATTCCTCACTATTTCAACTAGCCTAAGAATCGATTCATGTGACTCCTAAGATGATAAGAATCGATTCCTCACTTTGTAACTTGATCTCTAAATCGATTCTTCACTTACATTTAACATTTTTTTCAAAATCCTACGTTTTCCTAAACCTATAAATAGGGAGGTGCTTCACACTCTTCAACTCACTCATCCACACCACAAATCACAACATCTTCTCTACTTCTCACATACATTTTCTAGATCTGAGAAAGAGAAAAATAGAGCTATCACTTTCATATCATTTTTTATAGATCTAGTCACTCATCTCTCTCAGCTATTATATTGTCATATTATCTGAGGTGATTAGATCATAGCTTCTATATTGTAATCTACTATTGTGGGGGTCACTTTGAAATCCTGGGAAGTTTTTCTTGGGTCTCTCAATCAGGAGATTGAGTTGGTTTGAAATCCTGGGAAGTTTTCTTGGGTCTCTCAATCAGGAGATTGAGTTGGTTTGAAATCCTGGGACCTATCTTGGGTCGTTCAATCAGGGAAGATTGAAGTGGTATTGAAATCCTGGGAGGTGCTCTTGGGTCGTTCAATCAGGAGATTGAAGCGGTGTTGAAATCCTTAGCTGTGTACTCGGGTTCTCAGTTCGGGGGAATTGAGATTTGCTATTTGAAGTTGCCTGTTTGTAAAACATTCTTCATATAGTGGTTGTCAGCAAAGTCCAAAGGTTGCAAAGCCGGAGGCCGAGGACGTAGGGCTTTTATCCCGAACCTCGCTAAATTCCTGGTGTATCTCTATCCTTCTCTCTTTACTTTATTTATTGTTTATATCTGTTTATAATTATACTATCACTGCGCCGATCTGCTTATTGTTACGCTGCCTATAATATCTGTCTATCCTGAACTCTGATAATAGCGTAATATTGCACTTTGCCTGATCTGCCAGTTTAGTTATAAATATCTGGTCATAGTGAATATTGAAAATAGTAACATTAGAATAATATCTCACTGTGCCTGATCTGCATGCTTACATACATCATATAAGTTTAAATCTCAGATTCCGTATTTGATTTAAACAAACATTGCTAAAGTTTTTGAAAACCGAAAAAGAATTCAAGTTTTGCATATAACCTTATTCACCCCCCCTCTAAGGTTATCAGATAGTCCAACAAGTGGTATCAGAGCTAGATATTGCATATAGAGCTTTACATCTCGCAATTTAAATTCTATTTATCTATCTGTGATCATGGGTTCTTTTATGAAAGAGGGGATGTCCTTCAATAGGCCACCCTTGTTTGATGGAACTAACTATGACTATTGGAGTAGTCGAATGAAATGTCATGTGCAGGCTATAGACTTCACCCTTTGGAGGATTATTGTTGACGGACCACTGATTCCTATGAAGATCAAAATTACAAAACCTGGTGGTGCTGACGGAGACACTACAAAAACTCAAGCTACCGGCAAAGCAGAAGAAATTCCAGTTGAAGACATCTACACCATTGATCTGAGCGAGTTGAGAAAGTCCGAGTTAGACAAAATCTCTCAGAATGCCAAAGCTATGAACATTCTTCACCTATCTCTATGTGAAGAAGAATATGGAAGGGTAAAAGGGTGTCAGACAGCTAAAGAGATCTGGGATTGTTTGGAAGCTACACATGTCGGTACAAGCCAAGTAAAGGATACAAATATCAGAATCCTCACTTCTGAGTATGAATCATTCAAAATGAAGGAAGGTGAATCTATTGCAGCTATGCACCAGAGACTGAATCTGATAGTGAACAACCTAAGGGCACTGGGAAAGAGGTATTCAACAAAATATATAAATGGGAAGATTCTTGCATCTCTGACTGGTGAGTTCTTTCCAAAAACTTGTGCAATCACTGAAGCCAAAGATATCGGCACTCTGCCTCAAGAAGACTTGATTGGGTCACTTCTTGCATTTGAGGTGGTATTGGCTGCTAAGAAGGTTCAGGGAAAAAGAAGTAATAAAAGAAAGAAAGTCTCTTGCTCTTGCTGCAAAAACTCCTAAGGTAGCAAGGAAAGAGGTTGAGTCTGATGAAGAAACTGATGATGAAGATATGGCTATGTTTGCCAAGAATTTCAAAAGATTCATGAGATTCAACAAGCTTGGAAAGGGGGACTTCTCAAAGAAATTTGGGTACAACAAAGAAGACAGGTATGAGAAAAGAGATGATCAACTAAAGTGTTTCGAATGCAACAAATCGGGTCACCTCAAAGCAAACTGTCCAAAGCTGAAATCAAAATACAAACAGAAGAAAGCCATGAAGGCTACATGGGACAACACAGATACTGATGGTGATACAGAAGAAGAAGAAGAGGAAGTCGCAAATGCGGTTTGTCTTATGGCTAATGACACACCTGAAGCTACATGGGACAGTCTTGGCACTGATGATGAATCAGATGAAGATGAGAAGACTGACAATGTTGTCTGCAATATGGCAAATGATGCAACTAAGGTAAGCCTTAATTCCTATAGTCCTTCTGATTCTTCTATGCATGATGATTTATTTGATGATGCGTGTAGTAGTCACGATTTGAGTAAGGCTTTTGAAGCTCTTTATTTTGAACATGAAGCTCTCTTGTTAATATCTAAGAAATTGACAAAGAGCAACAAAAGCATGCTTACTCAAATTGAGACTCTTGAAAATGAGGTAGTTAAATTGAAGAATGAGCTACATAAAACAAAACCTTTCAACCTTGAGTTTCTTGAGCTTAAACAAAATTTTGAAAAAGCCAAGGTTGAAAATGAATTTTTGAAAGAATCTTTGAAAAAGTTTGAGGTAGGTGAAAAGACCTTAACCAAGATACTTCACTCCCAACATAAATATGTTGATAGGAGAGGTCTTGGGTATGAAGGTAATTCCACCTCCCCTATTTTGAAAAAGAAAATGACTTTTGTAGCTGCTACTTCAAGTTATACACCTACTGTTTTCTCTTGCACTTACTGTCAAAAAGGGAACCATAGCTCTCGTAGATGCCCTATTCGTAAATTATGTGAGCTTCGTACCCTTATACCTGCTTGTGAGAAACCAAGGTGGATTGTGAAAACAAACCCCTTGATGACTAACGCCAAAGGACCCAAAGAGAATTGGGTACCAAAATTTTCTACTTGATCTTAGTGCAGGTGTGCTACAAGGTATGGGAGTCAGATCGATACATTGATAGCAGAGACTCAAAGTTCATGACTGGAGACGCAAAAAGATTCTTAATACTCAATACTCAGAAAGAGCAGTCATGTGAGTAATATCAACAATAGAGGAAGAATCACCGGTGAAGGTTAGATTGGTAAAGTTTTATTCACCTTAAGAATAATTTATCACTTTTGTGAAATAAAATTTTTTGTGTGCATCAAAGTTTTTTTCTTCTCTCTATTGTGATGGATCTTTGATGCAACATATTTTTAAGTTAAATATGATACCTATATTGTTGAACCAAGTATGGCATATTATCTTGGGTATCCTATTTTCTCTAAATATCTTTTTTAAACTGTAATGGTCCACCCTCTTTTGGCTAAGCTTTGCATTCTAAAATTAATTAGGGGGATCACCAAGTAAGGGGGAGCATAGCATGAACTACTGTTTTTGATATATCATATGCTATGTACTACTGTCTATTGATTTTGCAAGTTTATAAAGTGGTTATGTTTCTATGTGTTCACCCCCCTCCTTTTTGATGAAAACAAAGGGGGAGAGAATATGCATGTTATTATGTGGGGGAGAAAAATATCTGCTGCTGTGCTGTTTATGTTGATATGCTTATGCTTAGGGGGGAGCTTCTGCCATTGTTTCTTTATCATGGCCTCCCTATGCATAATGTAATTTGTTATCATCAAAAAGGGGGAGTTTGTTGAACCAAGGACAAACACTCATTGTTTTGTATGATAACAAATTACATCTTGTCTACTAATGGTTGGAGCTGTAAGAAAGTACAGGTTCAAGTTGAATAAAATACAGGACGGGAATCAAAAAGCAGGAAGCGTTAAAGTGGAGCAGCTTGGAGAAGAAGCCACCTTTGAAAGATGAAGACCTAATTGTTTATCCGCTTTCTTTAGGACACAGTGTAAGGTCCTATCACTTAAGGTCTATGACATTTTAGTAGCTGAGAGATGACTTTTGAAAACATGCATGATGCATCAAAATTAGGGTTTTGAAATATATTTTTGCATACATGCATAAGGTGGCACCTAAACCTAAAAACGATTTTGTGGAAATCAAAAAATCAATTTCTATTTTGTTCCAATGGCTCACAAAATATACAGGATTCTGTTTTTCCCCGTCCTGCCGTACCAGCACGGCTGCTAGGGCTTCGTCACTGATGGAGAGATACAGGTATAACGTTTCTCCGGGCTCTGGAGTAGTCAAGATGGGCGGTTGCAACAGAACCTTTTTCAACTGATCTAGAGCTTGGTCGCACTCGGGCGACCACTCGAACTTTGCCTCCTTCTTAAGCAGTTTGAAGAGTGGGAGAGACTTGCTAGCCGCCTTTGAAATGAATCGTGAGAGCGCAGCTATCATTCCATTCAGCTTCTGGATCTCTTTTTTACTAGTGGGCGACTTCATTTCTGTCACAGCCCTGCATTTATCTGGATTCGCCTCAATCCCCCGCTCTGTCAAATACAACCCCAAAAACTTACCCGCCCTGACTCCGAACGTGCACTTCTCAGGATTTAGTTTCAGCGAGTTCTTGCGGGCTTCCATAAATACCTCTTTAAGGTCGGCCACATGATTAGTGTCTTGTTTGCTTTTAATGATCATGTCGTCTAAGTATACTTCGGCCGTTCTGCCGATCTGTGTTTGAAAAACCCTACTCCTCATTCTCTGGTATGTTGCCCCCGCATTCTTCAATCCGAAGGGCATGACTAGGTAACAGTAGTTCCCTCTTGCTGTCATGAAGGCCGTCTTTTCCTAATCGGGTGGGTGCATTGTGATCTAGTTATAACCCGAGTAAGCATCTAAAAACGAGAGTAATCTAAACCCGTTTGCGCTATCTACTAACCGGTCCACACTAGGCACCGGAAACGCGTCTTTAGGGCATGCCCGGTTAAGATCAGTATAGTCGACGCACATGCGCCATTTCCCATTGGCCTTCTTGACCTGAACGACGTTGGATAGCCATGTCGTGTACTTGATTTCTTTGATGAATCCTGCTTCTAGTAAATCATCGACCGCTTTATTGGCGGCTTGTCCTTTCTCCTCACCCCGCACCCTTCTTCTTTGGGTGACCCATTTCGCTGTGGGATTAACGGCCAGGTGGTGACAAGCCACCTCTGGCGGAACGCCTGGCATGTACGCAACACTCCAAGCGAATACATCAACGTGTTCTCTCAAGCACTGGATTAACTGATCTCGTACCTCGGGGGGAAGGTCGCTTCCCATCGCTACTGTCTTCTCTGGGTCGTTCCCTAGTTGTATTTCGACGAGTTCGCCGTCCGGCTCTGGTCTTTTAATTCTTTTCTTGAGTTCTCGGGTTAGATCATCATCTCCTTCTTCTGCGTCACTGTTCGGGTCGTAGCGGGCATCTAGATCGGCTACATTGACTAGACTCCCGCCCTTATTCACGGTGAGCGTCTTCCTCGTTTCATGCTCTCCTTGTTCCTTCATGCTCATGAAGTGGCATCATCGAGCGGCTTGTTGATCCGCCGGAGCGGTGACCACGTCATTGCTGTCCGAATAGAATTTCATTTTTAAATGGACGGTCGAGGTTACGGCCTCTAACTTTCCCAAAGTGGGACGACCGACGATACATTGGTATACCGACTTACATGGTAACACCAAGAAGTTTACTTGCACAGTTCTGCATTTGGGTTTCTCCCCGCTGTCGTCCCCAAAGGTTACCATAAGTTCCATCATCCCAAGGGGTGTGGTGGATGATCCGTTGAAACCTATAGGGTCAGATCCCCGATAGGCCGTCAGCTCGCTCCTGGGTATTCTCAAAACGTCGAGGAGGTCTTCGAAGATGATATCGGCCGAGCTTCCCTGGTCGACCAGGATTCTTCTGACCTCGACATTAGCCATTACTGCGGTGACGATCAACGGGACGTACTTATTTGGTTTCCCATCAAGCAAGTCATTGTCGCCAAATGCCAAAGGCGGCCTGTTTGAGGGGCGGCTGGGCGCGGAGGTCGAGGCAACGTTCATTATTTCTTTCCATCGCCTTTTCGATGACTTATTCATTTCTCCCCCTTCCGTGGGGCACCCTCCAGTAATTACCATCGCAACAGTGCATCCCCTTGACCTCCTTTAGGTCGTTTCTTTCTTCACTTTCCTCATCGTCGTCCTCCTTCATGCCTTTCCCGACTTCATTTACGATGGACTTGCCCTTTGGAGGAGACCTATCTCTGTCATTCTCTTCTTGTTTATCTGTTTGCCCTTTCTTAACATACTGGGTCAGCTTTCCCTTTCTAATCAGTTCTTCGATATCGTCTTTTAGGGCCATGCAATTGTTGGTGTCGTGCCCGTTACTTCTATGATAACGGAAGTACCTGCGAGATGGGCGCTGTCCTTCGTTAAGGACGAGTGGATCGGGCCTCTTTATATCTTTAAACTTCGCGTTTGCACACTCGGCCAAGATCTGGGAGTACGAGGTGTTGAATTTTGTAACCCCTTTTCTACCCAGAAAATTTTTGACAAGAATCAGAGTTTTCAAAACGTTTTCAATACACCCAGAAGGGATGCTACACTTACACCGTTAAACATCACACGCCAATAATACAGTTTCACCATTAAAAACAGTGCAACACCTAGCACGTCATAACATCATCAAACAGCGGAATAAAATCAAGATTCAATTAAATAATTATAACATCACCATAAAACTTCAAAATTAAAATAATAGAAACACTAATAAAGCCTAGCGTTCATCCCCCCCGAGTGCTACGTATCAGAGCGACGACACCTGACACGTCTAGCGAAGGTAGACATGCCTTCACTCGCAATCACCTGCACGTTACCAACATAGGGGTAACATTCAAACAGAAGGGGTGAGATATCTAACATTATAATAGCATATATGATAGGCAATATGCTAGAGTTACAAAACTATCCCAACTGCTTCACAACAACATCAAATTACAAGTCACCAAAATTAACACCAACATCATGAGTAAGTATATGAGATGCAACCCACACCAACGGGTATATGCATGTGGTACCAATCATCACCAATAAAGTAGCCAATACGGGCAACATCACCTATATGAGCATCACCATCATCACCTATAGCTCCAACGGCCGAAGCCATCATCACCAATTAATGCATATGCAATATATGCGACACCATGAACAATGCACCAAACAATTAACAACAACAGACATTTAATTAACGCAACATCACCAATATCTCCAAGTGGTCATAGACCCATCACCTTAGCCCATGAAATAGGCACATCACCTGTTATATCATCACCAATAACACCAACAATCACCGACACCAAAACACCAATAGATTTACAACAAACAGCACATTTATTTTACAGTGACAGCAACACCATTTTTACAGCAACAGCACCTTTATTTTACAGTGACAACAACACCATTTTTACAGCGACAACACCTTTATTTTACAGTGACAGCAACACCATTTTTACAGCAACAACACATTTATTTTACAGTGACAACAACATCGTTTCTAGAGAAACAGCAACATTTGGTCGCTGTGACAGCAACAACGTTTTTGGAAAAACAGCAACATTTGGTCACTGTGACAGCAACATCGTTTTTGGAAAAACAGCAACATTTGGTCACTGTGACAGCAACACAGCAGGAAAACTGGCGCCCAGCAACGGGGCGCCTAGCAGGCAACAGCAACAGCAGGATCTGGCGCCCAGCAACAGGGCGCCACAGACAGCAGCAACAGCACTGAAACTGGCGCCCAGCAACAGGGCGCCACAGACAACACCAACAACACAGGATCTGGCGCCCAGCAACAGGGCGCCTTAGACAGCAACAACAAAACAGAAACTGGCGCCCAGCAACAGGGCGCCTTGGACCACAGCAACAACATCAGACTTGGCGCCCAGCAACAGGGCGCCTAGGACAACAGTGGCAAGAACAGAATTGGCGCCCAGCAGCAGGGCGCCTAACACCATGGCAACAGAGTCAGACTTGGCGCCCAGCAACAGGGCGCCTAGCAGCAACACAGAAAATGGCGCCCAGGAGCAGGGCGCCTAGCACCACAACATCAGGAACAGACTTGGCGCCCAGCAACAGGGCGCCTAGCACACAGGCAGCACAGACGGACATGGCGCCCAGGAGCAGGGTGCCTAGGACCACAGCAACAAAAACAGATTTGGCGCCCAGGAGCAGGGCGCCTAAGACAACAACAGCAAAATCAGGCTTGGCGCCCAGCAACAGGGCGCCTGAGACAGCAACAGCACTGGGTGGGCGCCTAGGGCGCCAGTTTTCAGCATCACAGAAAATTCTGGCACAACACAGCAACATCCAGAAACAACCCAGGACACCACTGGGCGCCTAGGGCGCCAACTCCAGCAACTCAGGAACACACTGGGCGCCTAGGGCGCCAACTCCAGCAACTAAGACAGCATTACTGGGCGCCTAGGGCGCCACTTCCAGCAACAACAACAACAACAACATGACATCATGACTTGGCGCCTAGGGCGCCACATTCAGCAACAGAAGCAACACTGGCTTGGCGCCCAGCAACAGGGCGCCTCCAGCAGGAACCAGACGCAACACAGACACGGCGCCCAGCAGCAGGGCGCCACTTCCAGCAACCAAACACAACACCAATTCGCACCAAAACGCCAAAGACCAATTTTCACCACGATCAACCAATTACAACCATCGTGCATACTTGCTAACATCAATAAATCAACACCAACAAGATCAAAAGAACAACATAGGTCCTATCTCCCACATAATCCCCATCATATACCCTATTATAAGGATAGAACCCACCCTTACCTTAGGTTTGCCGAACGCGAGATCTCCTTGAACGTAAGCTCCAAAGAACCACCGCAACAAGACTTCTCTCCTCTTGCTCCTTGTGCGCGCCGTCCCCTTCCTTTCTCTCTTCTCCTCTTCACAACTTTCTTTCTTTCTTTCTTCCTCAAAAAAATGCGAATGACTAAACCCTAGCCAACACTCCCCTTCATGCGCCTAAGCCTTGGGCTCGTGGATCACGGGCCCCCGTCCACTAATCAGCTAATTACTCGGCACCACTCCCTAATTTGAATAAAACATCATTTTATTAATTATTAAATATAACTATGCTAATAAAATACCTAAATAATTTAATTAAATAAATAATTAAATTATTTGGGCGTTACAACTTTGGTCTGATCGGAGAAATTTTTCTGCCTGAATTCCCTGGACGGTCCTTCCCTATCTCCCCTATCCCTCCTGGGGTCTTGGACTCGGTTCGAGTGGAGCTCCTTTCCCTGCCCTGCGACGGCTTGGGTGGCCATCACTCTTTCCTCGTAGTTCATGAACCTCTGCGATCATCGCAGGGAAGTTTCGAGATCCGACGGCTCGTTCACACCAACTTCTATCTCAAACAAGCTACCAGTTCGGAGACCGTCCCTGAGGAACCACAAGCGCATATCGTCCTCCAGCCCTCGGACGTTGGCGGCCTCTTTGTTAAAGCGCTCAACATACTCACGAGAGGGACTCGTCCGGGCCTTGCCTGATCGCCTTCAGGATAGCATGCGATTTAGGCTTCACCCATGATGCGGTGAAGCGGGCGCTAAAAACTCGAGCCAATTGCTCCCAGGAGGAGATACTGTTGGGTCTTAACTCGGTGAACCAATCCAGAGCGGGTCCTTCTAGGGTCAATGGGAAGATCTTGCATTTGACTGGCCCGTCTGCCCGCCTATACTTCATTACCAAATCAAAGTATCGTAGGTGGGCGTCGGGGTCCTTTACCCCGTTGTACATTCTGAGATTAGAGGGAGGCTTCTCTAGCGCTCGCGGGATGGGGGTACTCATCGATTCCACGAGTGAAGGGTCCCAGGCCATCATCGCCCGTCCTCCTACGAGATGGTCGGTCCTCGGGGTGGTGGCCCCGATGACCACGTCGTTGAGGAGGTGAATCATATCGACGAGGCCGTGATGGAGGGGGCGCATCGTAATATGGGCGAGGGAACCTTTCCGGCGATCGGCTTCTGGACCGAGTCAGCGACCCAGACGAGTCGTATGAAGATTCTTGGTAGGACTCTTCCTCGGGCCAGTATGTGGGATCGGTCGAGGAGAGGGGCCCCCGGGGTCGTGGCTGGGCCACTCCTCGCCTTCTTGGGGGCGATCGGTGTACTAGTAGCCTTCTCGGGGGAGATCTATGTCTTCTGGATGGGTTGCCTCTAGGTCTAGACGATTCGTCGTTGCGGCGACGTTGTTCTGGCGCGGTGTACGCTCTCCCAGAGGCGGCCTGATCGGTGATGTTTCCGTTTCTAGTTCTCAACAACTCGCGCAATTCCTGTAGTATCTCGTTCGGTAGCATGACGCTAGTGTGGTCGGGAGGAGCCCCCTGTGCACTGGACGCAGTATCGCCTACGTCGGCGGCGTCGCCCTCCGGCGTCTGCTGTCACTGGGGAATTGCGGCCATGTTTCGCGGGTGCGGGGCGCCGCGTGGTCTTCCTCGCGGGGCCATGTCAGTCAGGGTGGGGATGTTCTCTCTCCCACTGTGGTCGCCAATGAACCAGACTCTTCTTTGAGTGATCGGTCCTCTTATTGCAGTAAGTCTATCTGTGCTGGTGCCGACTTGGAGGCTTGGTGCCAGGTATTGAGGTCGTTCCTGTATGAAAGCTGGTCGCGTTCAGAGCTCCCGCGGTGTGTACCTGTAATGGCACTCCAACGCCCAAGTCAGTGGGGTGATCTTTAGTATAATAGTATTCGTCAAAAAATGTACCTCTCAGGTGATGTCAGGGACTCTTTATATAGTACCAGGGGCGCAGCAGGCAATCGTTGGATCCTGCGAGAATTCCTCTCCGCCGTGGATCTTCCCATCGTGGCCATGAGATGGCGCCTGGTCGCTATTGGGCCGCTTGCACAGGCCCAACATTATTAACGGGTCGCGACCCGATCCAAATCGTCGTGTAATGCTGGCTGATTACTGGGCCGCTCGTCCCGGCCCAATATTCTTCGTGGGCTGCGGCCTGTTGCGCCCGAAAAAGTCCCCGAGGGAGAACCTTCCTCGTCCACAACTTTTCTAAAATCAATGAAGCCGCCACCAATATTTATTAAGGAAAATATTAGGAAAACCTTTTTTGGAAAGCGATTGGTCTTGCGAAATTAGAGAATAGGGTTCGGGGGTCGGTTACGCGCAGGGAAGGTGTTAGCACCCCACACGTCCTCTCTACTGAGAGGGAACCTTTAATTAAATGTGTGGTTTTAGTGTGTTGACTTGAAAATACTTAATTTTGCCTCTCTACTTCTTATTGAAAAAAAAACTCTTTATGAAAATCTTTATTTATTATGAAAAAAGGGGGAAAATGGGTTTTTAGAAAAAAAACGCTTGACGGGACATGGCCCGCTCCTACGTATCTCCCGGTGCGATGGAGAACTCAAAGCTACGTAGTTCTTCTTTGTCTTTTTGAAAAGTTTTTGTTTTTTATCTTTTTTAGTGAGTTTTCGAAATAGGACGAGCATTTAGTGAATGATTAAACTAACCAAGGTTATGGGTAATCACCGCTAAGTACTCTAGAAAATGAGAGTCAATACCACTAGTCAGACGAACAAAGGTTCTGATTGACTATTAGTAGCAACCCGTTTTTATTTGCTCTTTTGAAAGTGGTCTTCGAAAGGGATTGATTGGCACGAATGATCAAGCTAACAAAGGTTATGAGTGATCATCGCTTGTTGTTCTTTTGGGAAAAAGACATTGCTACCAATGGCTAGACGAACAAAGGTTCTG